>JAULBY010051215.1:1692-35974 GCA_032358315.1 Ophiocytium majus
GTTGGGGGGGAAAAAAAAAAAGCCCCCCCCCCCCCCCCCCCCCCCCCGCTGTAGTACTTCAGTAGTACGACCTCCAGGAACTCCAACGGCGGTGCACGCATGTACCACTAGTAGGCGACAAGCCCTACAGCACCAGGCATCGCTGCGCAAGCGACACACTGTGTGTGCCGTTTACCACGGGTGGGGGGTGGGAGAATGTGCGGGCAGTGCATGCCCTCTTGCACCTCTATTCGAGCTCCGCTTGTTGCACAGATAGTCTGTACACATGGTGTGCATGAATGGGAAAAGCATGATGAAGCATGCTGTCCCCTGTTGCTAGGCAACGAGCCTGCGATGCTCATCACTGTACTGTGCACTGTTATGTAAGCCCCGCATGTTGCTACAGCACCTCTACTGCACTACGTTGCTTGTGCTGCCCCATGCGCAGCTGTGCTGATGCGAGCGGCTGCACACCGCTGCACCTCTCAAAATGTCATCTCCCAGCAGCTGGCCAACATGCTCACATCGTTACTGGCTTGGTGCAATGCCCAGCATGTTGCTACGGCTAAAGCACCATCAGCGCACTACTCTGCGTGTACCTGCATCATGCTCATCTGGTAGTGGTGTGGCTGAGCGGCTCAACTCCGCGTCATCCTCACCAGCATGTACAACAACATACTCAGAGCATTGCTGGCAGGCGATGCCACAACACTGCATACAGGCACAAGTGCGGACACACAAACTGAGTACACGTGACCTCGTGTCAACTAACAATCAACCGCATGGCGCACCTCGTCGGTTCCAGGCCACCTGGTCATCGCGACGTGCAAACAGTGGAGAGGGTAGGCACCGCATGGGTGAACATGTGTGCCACGGCTTGCAGCGTATTCTATCAATGCGTTATACAGAATGACGTGTATTTTTACTCTCGAAACCGCCATATACGGGCACCATGTACTTCGGAAGTGCTACCAACAGCATTGGCAGGTATGCTATACGCAGTACGTACACACGTAGTAAGTGGCGACATGCAGCGTACAATTAAAACGTTGTACACCGCGACCCGGCGTTGTGCAGAGCCAGGAGCAGGACCTTGCAAGGGTATACCACATGTGTGTAAGTACATGTACACTACGTACTTCTTGAAGTATATATGACAGGTACAGTATATGCGTGCCCGGCCACGCAGCTGCCGAGGCGGTGGGTCGTATTGCAGGAACAGAGGGAAATCATATGGACAGTCAGCATGCCGGTAGCAACTTTCGCAAGGTAAAAAGGTACGGGTCCTCGACCTTGTTAGGTTTGGGCTTAGGTTTAGGGTCAGGCTAGGGCTAGGGTTAGGATTGCGGTTAGTGTTTGGGATAGGGTGGCCTAGCTGGTTGTTTCTACTCCCATGCCCATGCGCACACGGCTATACGCGCCGCAAGCAGAGTCTCATCGAAGTCACCTGCTAGCACCATGCACATAGCCACACACCTTGCCGCCGCCAGCACATAGGGGCTGATGTGGTCGATGCGCACAGAGTCGTCACCTGGCTCCTTGAGAATAATGCCATCCATGTGCTCAGCAATGAGCTCGTCAGCCTCATATGGCGAGAAGCCTGGTGGCACAGCGGCACATGCGCACAGTTGCATTCAGCCACATGGCATGTGTTGCAGCAATGTGACGCTCTCACTGCATGGGGCTTGAAAAGTGTTGAGGACACGCTTTAGTTCCCTGCGAGTACTGCGGCGAGTGCGGCAGGTCACTGCTGTTCATGTTAAGCCGTCTAAAACATTGGGCAGTGTTGTTACAACCACAGAGACAGCGCCAGCCGCAGACACCGGGCGGGCGCCCGCCGTGGAGCAGCGCGTTTAACTTCTTCAGAGGAAGGTACAGCACTAGAGAGCGTCAGGTGTATGTATACCACTTGAGATAGTGTGCAGCCAGCTGTCAGCAGTGAGGTGTCAATGAGTGTATCACTCCCAGTCGCAGACAGTGCGCCAAAAGCACTGCCAGCGCCCACGTGTGAACGCCAAACCGCCACAAGGTTTTTTTTTGCACGCTCGAACGAGCCGCCGATAACTGTACACACATCATTTTACACACAAGTATGTTGCACAAACATAAACGGCACTGTGACATTGTGACACCAAGCATGCGCCTTCCAGTACCCAGCCCTGCCATTGTCGCTGCCGTGCACCTTGCAACAGGGCGTCGGTGACAGTCCGCTTGCTCTTGTGGAAGCACTCTGTGGTGAGCATGGTGCTTGAAGACGTCAACAGCCACTCGCTGTCGGGTTTGAGCTGGTAGTGTCGCTTCTTGTGGTACACCGTGGCCAGCTCGTCCATTGCCATGCTCACGGGTGACGTGATGGACACCTGCGCGGAATCGTGTGTTGTCTGTTCAGCACCTTGCAGGCGTCATATTGCTGTCCGCGCCGGCTTATGCTCAGTGCCGCAAGAGCGCAGCGACCAGCCAACCTTGCGCGCATGCAGTGCTGCACCATGGTGCAGTGAAACAGCCTGCCATATTGCCAGGGGTGTTGAAAGTCCCTCTTGGCCGTGTGTTACAACATACTTTGAAGTACAGCGTACAGCCATCCGTGGTGTGAGCCTTGCCACATGCTCCCATTGTGTCTAAGTCCCACTCACCTTGGCAATGTCACCTAGCACCAGGAATGCTACAGGTGGCGAAGAGGGGTCGATGACCTTAAGTGTGTCTGGATCCGCTGCCTGTATCGCTATGGACACCCTGTCATCATTATGGCCATCGAAAGTGTTGAAGGTGCAGAGGACACAGTCATATCAAGGCATGGAACAGGTACCACAAAATGGTGCACGTGGTCTGGGCGCATGAACTGCCTTTGTGCACCGCACACTGCACGCTGTTACGCACTAGCAGCTTGTGTAGGCCTGCAAAAACACCCATGGCAATGCGGGTGCACAACACATCGCTGCAGGCGCGGGTGCACTCAGACAGGCACACCACACTTGTGTGTGGCAGCACCAGCACCTGCTCACTTTGCAGTAGCAACAAGGGCATGCCTTCATTGACATGGGAACTGACGGCACACGCTGCGTATGCCGCACTTACCATCTCACCAGCGCGTCGTCATGGCTGTCATAAGGGTGCATGCCAAACGCCGTCTGCACAAGCGCAATGACAGCCGGCAGGCAGGCAGCGGCACAGTCACATTCAACACTTGCCATGAGTGCATGCACAGGCTGGGCCGGCAGCACTCAGCGCTCTGGTGCCGGTGCGTACGCCACGGGCACGTAGTCATTCCCATATCGAACTGCTGTGTGGCACACAGGCATAGGTCACCCCATGGGCCTCCAGCCCGGCGTTTTGCCGCAGCCGCGGCGGTATCTGGCCTTCACGACGCTTTAGATGGCGTTCACAGGTAGGTTTTCCGCACCTGGCAGGTAGCTTACAGCATGCAACTCACAGTATGTGACCAGTGGCAAAGGGACCCCCTTACCCCCTTGATCATTGCAGTCCACCCAGTCTTAGCACATACAAGTGACCGGCATCACCAGCATCACACACGGCCTGCTGCACAAGGCACCTCTCAACTTCCTGTGGGCACAGCTGGTGTGTCACACCCACCCTTGCACATGCATGCATGCTGGTGTGTTCCGTTGAAGCCTCACATGGTCGAACCGTAAACCTGCGACTGATGGTGTCTCCGAAATGCACAGGCTGCACAGGTACTTGCCTGTGACGGCACGCACACATTGCCGCCCTGAGTATACAGGCACACCCACACACATTGACAAAATTAGTGCTCACATGGTCGAGATCGCTTTCCCTGTCCCTGTAGAAGGGAGGCCTCGTCTCCATGAGTTTTGCGTACTCCATGAGGGCGTGTGTCCACACAGAAGTGGTCAGCGCCATCTCGGCCTCAGTCACGATCCCCTGTGCAATGCAGCGCAGGGGGTGTGCAATGAGGCAAGTGCACTCAAAGCTGTGCTGGCAGCAAGCCGCGCACTGCTGTGCCAGTGTGTGACGTCCAAGTGTTGGAGTTCACGGCTACGTACGAGTGAGTACTACTGGGGGCACAAGTATCTATGGTACCGCCTAGCGTTTAAGTGACAGCCACCCGCGTAGGACGAATCGGGTTAGGCAACTGTTTTGGTGGCTCCAAAGTGACTTACCCCCCCCCCCTCCCCAGTGTATGTCATCAGCTATAGCAGTAGATGCCAGAGTACAAGTATTGTTGTGAAGAGGAAGTACTCCTCCCCTTTGTTTGCGGCCAACAAAGTGACCCGGGTAACTACCTAGGCACTAAGAAGTGCAGTGACTCACGTCAGGGTCGTATCTGTCGCCGGGTTGTTCGCGCGTAAAACTCTTGATGACCTTGCGATGAGGATCCACCACCGTAAAAAACTCAACCTGCCAGTGACGGTAGCGGTAGTGGCAGCAGCAGCAGCAGCAGCAGCGGCGGCGGCAGGGGCAACAGCAGCAGTGGCAGCAGCAGCAGCAGCAGCAGCAGCAGCAGCGGCAGCAGCAGCAGCAGCAGTGGCAGTGGCAGTGGCAGTAAAATGAGGAGTGAAGCATACACGCATGAGCAGGTGCACTGTGCTAGCGTGGTGGCACAACAGGCAGGCAACCTGTGTGGCAGTGAATATATCTGTGGTGTTGTTGCGGGTTTTCTGACAGTGTGTACAGAGCTGTTCACCGAGCTTACCAGCTGTTGTGCACATTCATAGACGCAACGAAGGCACGGTGAGGATGGCGATCAGCAGGGGGGGTATCAGGCAGGTGTCAGTGGTATGCACACAGACACAATAGCGGGTGCAGCAGCACAAGCAGCGGCCGCCAGAACTTCGCTGAAAGCTCACACATTGACACTATCTATGATCGGCTCTGCTCACGTGGAGTACGTGCGCACCGGTGCTGCTCCGTCAGTGCTCCGGTACCATGAGTCATATGCGCTCCAGCACGAAAACCAGATCACATGCTGCTTTTGCCACTCAGGAGCTGCTGCCAGGCGTCAGGCTGACCCCACGCTCACGCCGCATACACACTTCACAACACACCGCATGCTGTGGCACCACGCAGCAGCCGCCTTGGGGTCACCACACACGGCGCTGGCACACACATTGACACTGACAGTTGGCCGTACCCACCCCCTGAGTATATGCGTATATATGCAGAAAACATGCGTGTGATCAACGGTCACCACTGTACATGGCACACCACCTTGCTTCCGTGTATATACGAGCACCGCGGCTGGGTTGGCCCTTACGCAGCATATGCAGGAAGTCACTCACCCTGTACACGGCAGACACATGTTCCATGAGCGCAGTCATGGCTGCCTCTGACGCAGGCGTTGGAGACAGCACAAATTCCTGAACGTCGGCCGTGTTGCGCAGCACCTCCAGCAGTGTTCGCATCTGGGTGACCTTCTTGGCATAGCTGCATATGCGAAGCCATACACAAGCGGTGCACAGTGGTGAGTTCAAAGTCACGTGGGGGGGCAAGGTGGCGCATGTGTGAAGGGCATAAGTGCATTGTACTGTCCTTCATACACGCTGCATGCTCAAGAACCACAGTACCGCCGCAGTGCACGTGGTGGGAACAAGCCTGTACAGCATGCATGCCACCGCAGGCGACACGTGTTCTTGGCCCAGGTGCAGCACCTGTGTTGCTGCTGCAGCAGGGTTGACCGTGCCCCAAGGGGTAAGGGCAGCAGAAACAGTAGGAAGGCTTTGTTGTGAGCATTGCAGCGCGACTCAGGGCTTTATACTAAGTTTATACTTCAAGTATGGTATATACACATACACCTGTACTCTTTCTCTTTCACAGCCCTACTGCGCAAACCCACATGGTTTTCAAGCATTGGCGTGACGCCTTGCGCTCAAACTGGGTGTCGCTGCACCTGCGGACACTGCATCTGATATGAGGTGACAACAGGCACGCGGCTGCTGCCAGCGACAACAGGCACGCGGCTGCTGCCAGCGGCAGCACGCAGCAGCGCCATACACTGCAGCAGCGGGGGCAATCGTGTGCAGGAGCGGCAGCACGCAGCAGCACCATGCACTGCCGCAGCGGGTGCAATCGTGTGCATGCACTGCCATAAACTACTTTGAAGTATACCCCAGCCTCTGTCTAGAGTGATCTATTCCGGGGCAGGAGTACAGCTCACATACAGTGCAGGTGCATGTGAGTAAGGTGTTACTGTCTCTGAGTCTCTCACCACTCGTGCACACTCTTGACGGCATCCCCCACCGTCCTCTCGTACACCTGCTTGACAGCGTGGGTGCTGGCAGCCATCGACAGTAGGAACGCGCCCAACATGAGCACTTGCACCTGCCGTAGCAACCAGTCACCACCACACAACCAGCACCAGATGGGAACCAGTGCAGCAGCACAAGTAGCGGCAGTTGTGGCGGCGGCAGCGGCGGCGGCAGCAGTGGCGGTAGCAGCGGCACAGTAAGTATAGTGAGCACATCACATGCGCATGTGGGTGGCCACAAGTAGGGCGGCGGTGTGCACCACCAGCCAGCCATGGCATCTTGATGGCATGGCACACAGTGCCACTAGCGACTGCTGCCGTGTCAGACCCTGCAGCTCGGCTTCGTGACAGCATGTGCCCCAGCTAAGGGCCCAGATGACCATATGGGCAGTGCTGGTTCACAGCTGGCTGTGCTACTGCCGGCCTGCTTATCGGCTCGATAGCGCACATCAAAGAGGCACACCAACGTGAGCAGCACGCTGCAAGCTGCGGCGGCATGTTCAGTCTGTAATCGCACACGCACAGTGTGCATTATGCACTGAGTATCAAGGCTGTGTACTTCTGAAACTGCATGGCAGCGCATCGCTGCCTACTATTGCCTGGTTCATTCACAGCGCCTTTGTTTTGGTACAGTCTTACACAGCGGCAAGCAACGCAAAACATTTTGGTAGCAAGTGCTTCAAAGGCACTAAAAGCGATGCTAAAAGCTTGTGACGAGCTGCAACTGTTGTAGTTGCCAGGGAATTATGTCTGCATCATTCCAAGTACTTTTAAAAGTATGCACTTCATGTATGTAAGCGTACGTACTTGTCGGCGATGGCGAGTGACTCACCAGTGTGAAGAGCATGTAGATCAGCGTCCGCGGTCGAACCCTGGAGGCGAACTTCTTCCAGGCCACGCGCGTTCCAGCTTTTTTGACAACCGCGATTGCGTCTCCCGGCCCGAACGAGCTCTCGGACCTGGTTGTCGACCAGTGATGTGGCCGTTTTTGCGCCTGCGCCTGCGCCTGCTGGACCAGCTGATTCGTGGTGACCTGCCACTGCACTCTCGGGCTGCCGTTGCTAGCGCCGCCGCCTCGGACACCAGTCGCAGTACCATAGGCACCGCCTCGTGGGCTTACATTCGCAGTGCCATAGGTGCTGCCCCTCCCTCTGGGACTGACAGCAGGGCTGACGGTAGGACTGGCGGCAGGGCTGACAGCAGTAGGGCTGGCACAGGGGGTTGCGATGGGGCTTACACCGCGGCTGCTGGCGCTGCTGCTATCTGGGCCGGTTGCATCCGGGCTGACATCGAGCAGGCTGCCGTGTAGCTCAGGGCTGACACTGCCTAGACTGGGTGTCCATGCAGAGTTGGCAAGGCTAGTTGCGTCAGGACTGCCGAGAGGAGGCAGTTTGAGTTTGCCCCTACCACCCGCTCCGTCCGCGCGGCTATGTGATGTCTCCGACACACTTTGGCCACTGCCCCGGCGCCCTGGCGCCTCCATGTTCTTTCTGCACAAACCTGTGCCGCCGTCGAACACCAGCGGTTCCTCTGCTCGCTGGTGGTGCCTGCCGCCGCTCTCTGCTGCCTGTCTCTCTGCTGCCTGCCGGCGGTTTTCTGCCACCGCTGTGACGCCGCCGAGCCAGCTGCAGGCGTGCGCCAGTTCTGCAGTCGCATTCAACAGAGCATGACCTTCAGCGCGCCGCCTGCGACTCGGGCTATTTGCCTGAACTTGACATCCGTGTGGCGGGTCAGGAAAAGGAGAAAAAGGCCTTCTTTAGTTCGAAAAAAAACGTTTCATTTTGACGGTTTCAAAAAAGAAAATGGCTGGGCTCAATGTGGCTGGGCTCACCACCAGCTGCCGCAGTGCGCCCAGCTGTCCCCCGCGACCTCTCCCAAGCTCGCCGTGCGGTACCAAGGGTCGACACTAGCAAGTCTCGAGCTCGGAACAGCGGTGGCGGTGGCGACATGTGCACCAACCAGCAGCAGACCACGCCTGCTTCTGTCATGGGACATCAGGTGGGGACATCACTGTGTCCAGCGTGCAGTGTGAACAGCAGCAGCAGCAACGGAAACCACAGGCAGCATGGCGTGCGCGCACCTTGTCCCTGCTGCGACTGCGCGCGCTGCCTGCCGGTGCCTGGTTGTGACATGTCCTCACTGCTGCCCGGGCAAGGTGCTCGTTGCCATGTGGCGTTGCAACATAGACTTTGTAGCGGCGGTGATTTACTACTGTGTGGTCACTCGAGCTCTCTCATCAGTGCGCACTTTGTGCTATTTATTATTGACTCTTGAGACGAGCGAGATCGTGCCCTTCTTGGGGGACAGGGCCTGGCAGTGCGCCCAGGCGCGGGCAGCAGGGCGGCTTGCGGTCCAGTTGCTCCCCGTCATGAAGAAGGTTGCTGCTTTATTTGCGGCCGGCCACGTGGATCATCGGCGGCTGGCAGCATGCTGCTTTCGAACTTCATCAGCCGCAAGCTCTCAGTTCCTTTTCTGACGACGAGCGCAACTCGGCGGGGGGGGTTGATTCTGAAGCCAGCGCGCGCGCTGTACGCACCGAGACCGCAGGCAGGGTTCCACACACCAGCTGCATTGCGACTGATGGCAAGGTCAGATTGTCGCGCCCACCGCGCGCCACCTCCCGAATTCTCGCGCCACCGCGCACCGTGTCCTCAACGGCGGTGTGCCGCGTATTGCCTGCGCGGCGCGAGAGGGAGAACCGTGACGCCGCAGGCGGCGCTCGCACGGCACGTGGATGCGCCGCCGCCGCCTGACGCGTGTGTGCGTTCTGCCACGTCGTGGCATGGGCAGGCCGCCATATGTATGATATCATACCGCCGTCTGGAGTCCCTACCGGTATGCCTGATGACCAGCAGCAGCTCGGCGCGGGGGCAGGCCGCTGGCGAGGACGGTAATGCCCCGCGTCGCTCACGTCGCTCACGTGCCCAGCAAAACGCGGCGTGGGTCACGCACTCGCACACGCACCGCGCTCAGCGCTCAGGCGCGTCCGTACGCACTGCATGGCAATTGAGGGGGCAGGGGCGCGCCAGCATCGGCGGCGGGCGCGCGCGCAAGTGCGTTGGTGGTGTGTCGTGGGGAGTGCAGGGTTATGTCTGACACTGTGGGTCGGGGACAGAACTGTCCGCACCCCAGGCTGCACCAACCTTGCTGCCCTCCAGGGGCGCAAAATGGCGCGCAAGGGAGAGAGGGGCACAAGAACCTCCGGGTGGGCGCCACTGGGCGATTCATTTTTCTAACCGCACGGTAGCTTAGTGCACGCATTTCAAGTTGAAGCATCAGCATGCCACTACTTGGTGCATGCACTTGCAGCGTCAGCGTGCCACAAGGAAGGCATGCAGGCCACCGCAGGTGGCAGTGTGCGCGCACCTCAGCCACTGCGCTGTCCTGCAAGCCCCACGCCAACTGCTCTGGTGCTGGGAACCCTCTCCTAGCGGCGACACCACAAAACGCCCATGCAGCAGTGTTGTAGTGCGTCTGCACATGCTCCCTGTGCATGCTGCTGCACTTTCAAGACGCCATGACAAGGTGGCACACGCTGCAAGCCTCGACAGAGTGCGCAAATAGCACTGTGACATGACAAGCTCTGGGCATACAAAACAGCAACAGCAGGACACACAGGCAGGCGCAGCACCATGCATGACAAGCCAGGAAAGACATCGTGTTTACATGGCCCAGGACAGCCGCCGCTTGGTGCAAGTGGCACTGGTACTGCGGCACGCAGTTGATGCACAGCCGCATGCCCCCAGGTGATCAGCTGCCGCAACCTCAATGCATGTGGCTATCTACGCTTGGCAGCTCAGAAATAACAACATGCTGGCACACACACCTTGTGAGCTACCAACTGTGCTGCAATGCCACGGGCTTCGGCAGGTGTGCGTCAAGCCATCAGGCAGTCACCGAACCAGGTGCCCTTTCCACGCCCTCCTGAAAGCACGCGGGGCGCCGTCCACTTTCAAACACAAGATCAGCTGCACCAAAGCCACGCCCGGTGTGCAGCTGGTACAAGCTTGCAGGCCCAGCGCAGCGCAGTTGAATACCGTTCAGTGCCAGGTACTTCAGGCGCGGAGGCAGTGCGCCTAGCTGCAGTTGCGGCCTAGGCGCATGAGGGTCGGCGTAATTAGCCGCATCTGACCAGCACACCAGCTCCACCAGGCTGGAGGGCAGTGCAGGCATGCGGCAGTCGGCTTCCAGCCGGTGCCCGTATGCTGTACTGAAGCGAAGCACCTGCAGCCCGTCTGGCAAGGCAATGGCACCAGTCAAACTGCCAGTACTCAAGCCACAGGTGGCGCAGGGAGCACGGCAGTGGCGGCAGGGGGTGCCGGAAGCTTTCCGCCAGCAGAAGCGATAGCAGGCCTTCGGGGAGGGGGGGCAGAGGGGCGCCATTGCACTGCGCACGGTGCAGGTGCCGCAGGGAGGGCGGCAGGGGCGGCAGGGGATGCTGAGACCCCACCACCTGCAATGACAGCAGCTGTGGTGGCAGCTGCGGCAGTGCTTGGCCAATGGATGAAAGGGTGAGCTTCTGCAGCCCCGGCGGCAGCAGGCCGACATCACGCACCTGACCCCGCAGGGAAAGTTCCTGCAGCGTGTCTGGCAGCAGCTCCAGGGGCGGCGTGTCGGTGTGGTTGTTGAGGTGCACCTGCAGTAGGCCAGGCGGCAGCACCCCCACAGTTATCATGTCTGTCTCGTCCACCTCACTGCTATCCATCGCAAGGGAGCGCAGCCCTGGCAGCAGGTGGAGGATGCTCCTGCCAGCCAAGGCAGCGCAGTTTTCGACTTCCAGTTCCTGCAATGTCTCCGGCAGCACCAGCTGCGCCGCCAGCTCCAAATAGTGCTGTTCGAGCCGCTCCAGACTAGGCGGTAGGGCGCATACCACCCCCACGCTTTGTTTGGCGCGCTTGAACAAGCGATCGACCACAATGTAAAGCGTTTGCAGGCTGAGGCTGCGCAGCCGCAGTGGCAGCGCCAACCCAGGCAGCAGGTCCACAGGTAGGTCCGTCCTGAGCTCCCTCAGGTCCGCAGGCATGGCAGCGAGGATGGTGCGCGTCGCCATCTCACACGCACCCCCATCTTGGCCCCTGGGTGACAGGACATCGTCGCGATGCTCGTCGGTGAGCCAAAATTCCAGCTGCTGCAAGGCTGCGGGCGCTGGGCCCAGCTGCCCGTCACAGGAATCCAGCACCAGGCACCGCAGCCCCCGAGGCAGCTGCAACGGGGTGGTGGCGGTGGCCCGTGCAAAGGTGCCTGTCAGCTGTAGTCGGACGGCGGTCGGGAATGCGAGCATGTTGGTCGACAGGGCCTTAGGTAGTTTGTCGCCATCCAGCTGCACCTCGAGAGGGGGGCGGATGGAACGCAGCTCCCTGTTGAGGCTCCACCCCTCATTGGGCAGCAGGCGTCGGTGAGCTGCAATGGTAAAGACCTGCACGAGCAGCAGCGAGGTGCCACGCTGCGCTGGCTCGCGGCGGGTGCCATGCTCTCCGCGTTGCTGGCGCTGCTAGCATTCCTCTCCCTCCGCTGTCTGCCGTTGCCTTCCGCTGCTCCCCGCGTCCAAGGATCCGGACACACTTGGGTGAAGTGTTGAAGTTGCAGTAGTTTGAAGTTTGGCCTGCAGCGCACCTACACACTGCGCAGGCCCGCCCGATGCATGCTGCCCGCAGGCTGCCAGCATCTGCTGCTGCCGCCTTAGGCAGGGCAGCAGCCGCTGGTTCGGAGCCAGCAGCAGCAGGTGGCCGCCCTGCCCTTGCACCGTCGTTAGCAAGACAGTCAGCAGCTGGGTTCACAGGCTCAGCTCGGCGTCAGCACCTGCACCACCAGAGGCCCCTGTGCTGCCGCCTTGCAGCAGCGGCTGGTGCAGGCCAGCAGCAGCAGCGGCAGCTCCACCCGCCTCGCCCTCATGCGCTAGCCCACCAGCAGCAGCTGCGGCGGTTCAAGCACACCACTCCCCACCAGAGCCAACTGGAGTTCCTGCAGGCTGTTGTACAGCTGGGGCAGAAGCAGGAATGGCTGGGGGCCCTGTCGCTAGTCGAGAGCATGCTGCAGGAAACGGGTGGGGTGGGGCCCGACACCCTGGGCTCCAATGCGCTGCTGCTGGCGTTGGCAAGGGGTGGGAGGTGCAGCGAGGCGCGACGGGTGCTGGAACGCATGCCCGGCTGGGGCGCGACTCCCGACTCTCGCAGCTTCGCAATGGTTGCCCAGGCCTGCAACGCGGGGGGCAGGAGCGACCAGGCGCTGGCTCTGATCAAGAGGCTTCTGGCCAAGTGCTTGCAGCAAGGGGTGGGCGCCCAGGCTGCCATGGCGCCCACACGCGCACCATGCCCAGCTACCACCGCCCCTGCTGCTGCTGCGTCTGTCGTGCCGCGGCCCAGCGAGCAGTGCTTGACGGAGGGGGTGGCGGCGGCGGTGGCAGAGGGCGACAGCGAAGCGGTGCTGCAGCTTCTGGCGGCGATGCGCGACTTCGGCCACACCATACACGTGCCCTCCTGCGAAGCCGCACTTGGGCTGCTGCGCTCGCAGGGCAACATCAGCGCGGCTCTGACGCTCATCCTCACGCACGACGCCGACGGAGCGCCGCCACAGTGGGAGGCAGCGCGCACAGCGGCGCTGCGCCAGCTGCGTGCCGATGCCACCGCGCTGGCCGATCCCTCCCGCAGAGCCGCTGGCCTGAGTGCTGTGGAGCACGGGCGGGAGTCACTGGGCGCCCAGCGCGCGCTGCTGCGTGCGGCTGGAGCGGCGGCTGGCGTAGGCGGCGGCGGCAGTGGCAGTGGCGGGCGCACAGCAGCAGGTAAAAACCATGGTGCTGAGCAGTATTTTTGGCAGTGATGGGACAGGTTTTATGACAAGGTATCCAGCTATACGTTGTGCAAAAGGGGCGCATTTCTACGCTAATATACAAGACGGCTTAAAGGCCGGATAAGTACGTTTGTGTCGATGCTTGTTTTATTTACACCACATCTACACACATCACAGGGCGTGTAATGAAAATTTTACAAGTATTTTACACGCCTCCACTACCCTTAGCGCTCACCATCTGCATAACATTATGCAGTTGGTACTCGCCTATAGTATTTCACCCACCTCCTTCATCTGCTGCTCCCACACACAAAAAATTGAAGATAGTTTTTTTCTAATGCGCGCGTCACACAGACCTGCTCCCCCGCCCCTCCCCCTCTCACCCGCCACTCGCACCCGCCACTCACGCCGCCGCCGCTCCCCACACCCATCCCCTGCAGACTGCGGCGTGCCCTGGCAGCAGCTCTCCAAGCTGCTGAGCAGCGCAGCGCGCGGCGGCCTGGCCATGAGCGCCCGCTGCTACTGCGCGGTCATGGAGCGCATGCACGCGCAGGGCGCCTACGATGCCGCGGAGGCCCTTTTTCTAGAGCTGGAGTGCGGCTCAACACCCGGAGTCTCACCTGATCCGCGCGCCTACCAGCTGGGCATCGCCGCCGCCGCCCGCTGCGGCTCCGTCCCGGCGGCCGTGCGCATGATCTCAGACATGTGCGCGCGAGGCATGCCCCCCCCCCCGCCCCACACCCTTCACGCGGTTGCACGCGCGGCGGCGGCGGCGCACGACCCTGCGGCTGTCAGCAGTGCGGCACACGCTCTGCTGTGGGCGCTCAGCTTCCAGCTCGGCGGCAGCGGCAGTGGCAGCGGTGGCGGGGGGGTGGCGCTGGCGCCGCTGCGCGCGGCGGTGACGGTGCTGCTGGGGGCGTGCGAGAGGCATGCGCTGCACGCGGAGGCCGTGCAGCTGGTGCGAACTGTGCTCAGCAGCAGCGGGGGCGCCGCGGGCGGGGCGGGGGGGGCGAGGGCTTTTGCGCGCCACGGCGCAGAGTGGTGCGCGGCGGCAGTGCGGCGGTGCGTGGCTGGCGGCGCCCACCGCGCGGCCGCTGAGCTCGTGCGTGATGTGTGCTCAGCAGGGTACGGGCACATTCTGGCGCTGGCGGTGTACAGGGTGGCGGCGGAGGCGTGCGCTGCTGCTGGCGACGGGGGGCATGCGGTCACGGTGCTGTGCTCCATGCGGCTGGCGGGTGGTGGCGGCGGCGGTGGGGGCACAGGAGCAGTAGAGCTGGCGAGGGCGGCAAATGCGCTGGCGGGCGAGCTGGGCCTGCGCCAGGAGTTGGAAGCTGCTCTGTCCGCTGCCACAGGCGAGGACAGCGCACCACCGGCGGCGGCGGCAGCAGACGGCGGTGGCGGCGGCAGCTACAGCGCTGCTGCCGACGGTGCAGCAGTGGCAGCCCCAGCAGTGCTGCTGCGGCCGAAGCGGGGTTTCGACTCGTGGCGGCCGCCGCGGGCAGGGAGCGGTGGCGACGCACACCAGTCGCCCACGGAGCTGTTTACTCCCCAGCTGTATGTGGGCGGGCTGGGGCTGACACGGGGGCAGGGGGAGGCTGAGCAGGAGGCCGTTCGCCGCGGCGAACAGCAGGTGTACCTGGACACGCCTGCGCTGGCGTCGGCGCGGCAGTACGGGCGCGTGTGGGGCGACGCGCCCCTGGAGGACCTACGAGAGCTAGTTGAACTTGTGGCGCAGCTAGAAGCTGAGGAGCTGGCCACGGATGAGAGCCCCTCCAGCGCCGCCATTGCCATCCGCCGCGAGCTGTCCGCGGAGCTGGCGGGCCTGCGGGAGGAGTGGAGGTGGTCGGACATCACCGTGCGCGTGCGAAAGCTACTGGGGCTCGCCAGCAGCAACGGTGCTCAGCAGCAGGGGGGACGGGCGGTGGCGCTGCCGCCAGGTGTGGCCGCGACGGCCAGGCTCGCGGCGGTGATGGCTGGCGACTGGCCGCTGACGCAGCGCCTGTTCTCAGGCCGCAGTGACCAAAAAGCCGCGGTCAGCGCCGCTGCGTGCGCATGGTTCGCCCGCCTGCTCGCGGGCCGTGCCACTGCCACAAATGCCCCGGGGGGCTGGCGCCTCGCCGACTGGCGCGAGTCGCCTGCAGACCGCCGCAACTTTGAGAGCCTGCGGGCGGCGCTGCCTCTGCTGCCGCCCGCCGCCCTGGACACTGCCGCGCTGGCTCTGGAGGGGTGCGACAGGTGGGACTTGGTGCGGCTGGCGCTGTACCACTGTGAGGCCAAGGGGGGGGGGGGGGGGCATCGGCAGCGGCCATGAGCTCAGCAGCACTGGAGTGCTTGGAGGCCGCATCGCGCGGCGGCAGCGGTGATGCGGGGGAGCACGGGCAGGCACGCGCGTCCAGCGCTGCGGCGGAGGCGGCAGCGGAAGCGGCGGTGCGGGTGTGCCTTGACATGGTCGCCGCGCACCCGCATGTGGCGCTGCCATTCGCGGAGCGCGTGGTGCGGCGCCTCGCGTGGCACAACCACGGCGCCGCAGCCCTGCGTCTCGCCCAGCAGCTGGAGGACCTGGCCTCCCCGCGCCCTGCAGACACCGCTGCCGGCGCTTGCTCGCAAGCGCCGCAGCTGGGTGAGGCCACCTACTGCGCTCTCATGGCGGCGCTGGGGCGGCTTGGGCTCTGGGAGGAGGCGATGGAGCTTCTGCCGCGTGCGCTGGCGGCCTCCGCAGGCCCGACGGCTGCGGCGCGTGCGTACGCCGGCGCCGTCGCTGCGTGCTACCACGCGCGCCGCATGGACACGGCCGCGGCGCTGGCCGAAGACATGCTGGCGAGGCCGGATGTGGGGGGGGCGGCGGAGGCGGCGGCGGCGCGCGGCGGAACCGGCGCGTTGACGGCGGTGCTGAGGGCGTGCGCGGACGCGCAGCTGTGGCGGCAGGCGCTGGGTGCACTGCAGAGGGTGCCTGCCGCCGTGCGGGCGAGGCCGGAGGTGCACGTGCCGGTGCTGCTGGCGTGCGGGCGCGCGGGGCAGCCGGCGGCCGCCGAGGCGCTGATGGAGCAGCTGGGCGCTGAGGCGAGCGGTGGCGCACACACCGCTGTCACGGGGGGGGGGGCTGGGGGGGAAGGGGTGTCGGCCGCTGTGGTGCGGTACAACCTGGGCTTGGAGGCAAGGGGGCGGGCTGGAGATGTGGAGGGGGCGCTGGCGCTGCTCGCGCGCATGCGGCGCCACACGGGGCTGGCGCCCGACGGGCACAGCTACACGGCGGCGCTGCAGGCGTGTGCGCGCGTGGGGGACGCACGGCGGGCGCTGGAAGTCCTCGTGTCTAAGAAGCACGCGGGGCTGGCGGTGGCGCCGCTGGACTGCTACGCGGCTCTGGAGGCGTGCGCCGCCGGTAGGCGCCTGGAGTGGGCCATGCAGCTCATAAAGCGCATGCAGGAGCGCGGCGAGCACCCCCAGCCCTGGTGGTTCACGCTGTCCATCAGAGCGTGCGGCGCGCGCTGGCGTGAGGCCCTGCGGCTGCTGACCGCTGCCAGGCGTCACGCCGACGCCGCGGGCACCCATGTGGACGCGGCAACTTTTGCGGCCGCTGTGGCCGTGTGCCGGCACGCGCGGCAGATGGATGCCGTGCGGGCGATCGAGGGACAGATGCGGCAGGCGGGCCTGCGAGTGGAGGAAGTGTCGGTGAGGCAGAACCCAGTTGCGGCGGTGCCAATGCAGACGCGGCAGCGGCGCCGGCAGCAGCAGTAGGCAGCGGTGGGGGGGGGGGAAGAGGAGGCAGTTACTGTGGCAGCAGCGGTGGTGTTTGGCAGGTGACTGGGGGAGAACTGGCAGGTGTTGGTGGAAATGTTGCTGCGCTGCCGCCAAGTGCTATGGGCAGTGCCAGGCGGCAGTCCTTGCGGCAGCATGCTGCGGCCGTCACGGTGGTGGTAGCCGCAGGATAAGTGCTCGTTTGCGATACACATGGGTGCACAGCCCTGCAGCAGTCAGCATGTTGCTGGTGTGGCAGGTGCCAGTGCTCATCGCTGCTGGTGTCCCGCTTTGTGCCCGCCGGTTCACCATGTACGTGTGAAGTAGGTAACCTGTGCAGGGACAATTCCTCTGGTTGGACATACAGCATAACTGGTACATGTACTACGTAGTATATATATGGTGTGTACTTTGACGTACCTATGTGTACGTGTGTGTGGCGATTATTGGTTTGGCTGCCGCTGCTGCTGCAGTGCTGCTCGCTGACAGCTGTGCATGGCATCGCGGTTGGTGCGTATTGCTGGCATGTGGCAGCGCACGGCGTCGCGTTTTGCGCTGCTGAATCTGCTTTCACACGCATGATGCGTGGGGCCATGTTGTGTCCATGGCAAGCATGCGCAAGTGTGCATGTCGATGGTGTCATCATACACAGCAGGCATGCAAGCACATATTGACCACCTACAGTACGTGCCTTGTTCACATGTGTGCCCGAGGCTGGTTTGAGTGTGGCACAGCTGCGGTACAGCTGCGTCAGGAGTGTGTTCATTGTTGTCACCCCCAATGCCGGTGTGTGAGTGGGGGGGAGGCACACTGTGTGCCGTGAACACGCCACTGCGCGCAAGGCACTTTATGCGAGCTGTGGCGTGCGGTTTGGTTGCAACGTGTGCCGCTTCACATTCCAGCCCACGTTGCAAACCGAGACAGAACAGTGCGCACATGTGGCTCCAGGCGCAGAGACTGTGTGGCGGGTGCACAGGTGTGCGCACCGCAGAAGCAAGCCCTGGGCACAACACAGCAACCAAACCAGCAGCCACATGGCAAGTGGGGCACACAGAGTCTCAGTGCGCTAGTGCACCGTGGTACGCGGACTGGCCTGCGCACGCTTCATTGCTGCTGTGGCAGGAAGTGTGCTGTGCGATACAGCAGTACTTGCCGCCACGCACTTGCACGGCTGGTTTGCCAAGGCCCGGTGCACCTCTGGTCTGTCGCCGCCGCCGGTACCCGGTGGCCAAACCAGTGAATCAACTATCGACACTTGTAAAGCGCACGCAATATGCGCACGCACCAACGACGGGGGGGGGGGGGGGGGGGAAAAAAGTCCGCCGCAGCCTTGGTGCTGGCGGGCTGAATCGCAACTGCTAGAGGGTTGCAGCTGGTGATGGCCACTTGTAGGCGTGGAGTGGGCGGCGCGTGCATAGGCACACACACGCGCGCGTGCGCATCGGAAGGCAACAGGTACGCTGATGGCCCTGGCACCACAGGAAGCGCTGCTGCGTGCAGCGCGCTGCCGTGTTGGCGAGCACCTGGGCAACCAACTTCAACTTCTCACTCCTCAACTTGAAGTTGCGGTCGCTGTGCAAGTCTGAAGTCTTGACACACCATGGTGGATCATGACTTGAGTGGCATGCACAAGCCATGCCCCCTCCTACTGCAATCAGTAGGCCTCGATGGAACACACGTGGCCATCCGCTGCAGCCTTAGCTCTCGGCGGTGGACATGTGCACGTGCTTGAGTGGCTCCGACCCAGCTGTCACAGGGGCCTGCAGAGGAGCCAGCACAATGTTCGTATGCAAGCATGGCGCGTCAGCGTGTCGTGTGGTATATGCTTTGTGTGCCAGGCACGAGCTTGCTGGCCAGCAGCTAAGCGGCGCACAGACATGCGAGCACATGTCACATGTGACATGTGGAATGCAAAGTTGTGACATGTGGCATGTGCAATGCATCTGCTGGCCTACACCAAGTGCTTGGCACACTGGCCGGTGCAGTTAGCAGCAGGCTGCTGGTGCTGCAGCTGGACTGCTGCTCAAATGGGTACCCACGTGTACTTGTCGCTTGCGCTGTGGTGCTCAGCAGAGCATGCAAGCGCGTGGAGCAGAGGTGGTACTTCTACTTCAAAAAGATTGCTTTCGTTTGGGGCGCGGGGCGTCATGTGCAGGCGGTGTGCGCGAGTGAAAACAGCATGATCAAGCATGCTGCCGTCCCTGCCCTGTTGCTAGCCACAGGATGACAACGCTCAGCACCATACTCTCCAAAGTGAGCCCGCCATGCTGCGCTACAGCACGACTAGCAGATGATATATTTCTGAAGTATATACAGTCCCATGTCCCAGCAGGCCTGCAAAGTTACTTCGAAGTAGGTCGTACACTCAGCATGGCGCATCCGGCCAGAAGTGCGCGCATTAGTGCACACACCAGCTGCTGCAGCGGCAATGCTCAAACGCAGTGTGGTGGCAGTTGTGCGCATTGACTTCTCACCTGCTGTTGGGTGGAGCAGAAAGCGGTTGGACCAAGCAGCACCAGGTACAAGCCGGGCTACTAAGCCCCGGGCCAGCAGCATGCCCTATCTGGGCACTATTGCGGTCCATGCCATGACTGCAAATAGATATGAATGATAAAAGCAGCAGGGCAGGGAGGTCCCCGCATCAGAGCTGGTGGTGCAGAAATGGGCCCAGCAAAGCTCCCGTCAGGCACGTGCATATCAGGGCTGGTAGTCAGTCCAGCCTTTTACGCATGCCGCAATGTTTAACACAGCGGTCAGGCACGTGCATATCATCATTATAGTGATAGTCAGTCCAGCTTTTTACGCACGCCGCAATGTTTAATACCACAGTGTTTAAGAGACTGGACACAGGGCAAGGGGCTGCTGGGCCTGTGTGTGATCAAGCATGGGCAACGTGGTGGGAGTCACTGGCCACAGACTGCAGTCGCACCGAGGTGTGATGTTAGAATCCTCTTAGTACAGGGTCCTGGCACGGCAATGCACGCGCACACAGCAGGGCTGCATGCCATTTCTGGCCACATATATGCGCCCTGCATTTGCCATTCCCGGGATTTGCGGCCTTGTATATGAAAACACATCTAGGAGCGAATAAACTATAGGTTCCCCCACCGGTAGGGTATAGGCACCAGCCGTGCCAGCAGCTTACTTACAAATAACCATTTTCAAGGCTCGTTTCGCTATTGTATCAGGCCTAGAGAGCCGGCTTGCCGTGGTGAGAATGCAGTGCACAGCACAAAGGCATGCCATGGTGGCTTATCGACTGGCCTGTGTGTATGCTGCATTATCATGTACGTATGTGGTACTTCAGAAGTACTTCCAAGTAGATTTGCTGCGCACTTGACATTTTCCATGCCCTCGTGCACTCACCGTGTGGCTGTGCGTGGCATGCACGCACATTGTGAGCTTGACCTTGTCCATGGCGCCACGACCATGTGCATGCCCAGCATTTATGCCAACCCCATGCCCACCGGTGCACATGACTATGGTGGCACTGCTGAGCATGGTGTTGGTACTGCTGCTGAGCACGCTGTGGGTGTGGCTGCTGAGCTCGTGTCACCGAGGCGAGAATGATGACTTGGACTGCACAGCCGTGGCCCCACGCACAAACTTCAAGAGCGCAGCAGCAGCGTGGAACAGAAAGTTGAAGTAATTGGCAGTGCAACTTGGCATGCCAGGCAGGGCCACACACAATACTGGAAGCGGTATACACACATGACATTGTACTGCATGTACATGTGTATACTTCGAAATACACGTATACACATACCTGTATACATGCTCCTGCAGTATGTACACGCGTGCAAGTGTACACATGTACTAGAAATGCATGTGCATACATGCGCGTAAATTTGAGCACGGTACCGTTTGTATGCAGCAGCATGCAGCATCATGCCGGCCTGCGCTGGCGTCAGAGGGGCTCTGTGGCCTGCTGAGCTGGGATGTGCGTGCATGTCTCATGCATTGAAGTTGACGTCGACCTCATGCATTAAGTTGAAGTTTGTGCTGCGTATTGAAGTTGAAGGTTGTGGCATGTGTGCCGTGCCTCATGAATGCAGCCAGCATCTACACAGGATTGATGACTCGAGTGTGGCGGCATATATCCAGCGCTGTTGCAATAGTGAGAACGCATCCGAGGATCCATGCCTGCTTTCACTTTTTCAGTTGCTTGCAGCCCTGGTCCCACAATCATGAGTATTTGCTGGCACTTCGGTGACTGAACGATGCTGACACACTGTGGCTGCAGACAATACAGTGTAGGCACCCTTGAGGGTCGTGCTGCTGCTCCTTTGGCACCACATGCTGCGCGTGAGACCACACAGTTGTTAGGTCGTGTACATGGCACTGCTACTACGTACCTTGTTGTTGAGCACAATCTCAGTTGCGTGTACATGGCACTGCTACTGCGCACTTCTACTATAAGAAGTACCTTGTTGTTGAGCACAATCTTTGAGTAGGGCTTGTAGGCCATGTAGCACAGCAGGGCCATGCCAAGTAGCTTGAGCGCGACCATGCCAAGGAAGACCAGCTGTTACCACACAAGGCATCGCATGGGTGTGTGGGGACGCACGCAAGCACACAGTAGAAACAGCACAGCATGAGCGGACCACACTTGGGTGGCGGCCACCTCCCAGGCCTCGATGTCTACGCAGTCCATTCCCATAACAATGACATACTTCAGAAGTAGTTGAACACTTGTGGCAGGGTTTAGTATGGTACACCGTGCTCAACACCTGCTTTTCACAGCTGTCGAAGGGTGTACTTGGGCTCTAACATGAAGCAAGCACACACTGTGTCATGACAAACTGTCATGCGCGTGCGTGGAGGGTACCTCACTGCATGTACGCGCAGATATCGATAGCAAATGCACTGTCCCTTCAATCGCTTCGAGTCCCTGCACCCTTGGTTTGTGGCGCAACACTTGAAGTATGTCTGTAGCGCGCGTTCTCCTCTTGGCACTGTCTTGTACAACTGTGGGTGGCTGGCTGGTCAGCTCAGTCTGAGGTTTCGAGCATGCTCTGCAGGTAGTCTCCCCGCCTCTGCTGCCATGCCTGCACTGTGGTGCTGGGCATGCACGCTACTGCAACGCCTCGGTGACGCCAGTGTCAGACAGACTTCGCAGTACTTCTTGAAGTGTATGTTGTACATTACTTCAAGTATATGTTACACGTTTATGCTCACCTGCCACAGGTTTGACTCGTGCATAAGGGGCTTGACATCGGACCAGGGCATCCCCTGCAGTGTCACAGGCATGGCAGCAGCCAACACCATTAGTTTCTCACACATGATGCGTTCGCTGGGCGTGTTGAGGGTGTGCACACATACTGCGCTGCACTGCGTTCCAGGCATGCACATGAACCGTCCCATATGAAGGGAGGCACTGCATGTGGCTGTCTCTAATTTACAGCGTTGTACTACTGGTAGTATTCCCCATGCTGCGAGCAGCTGTGAGTGTGCGTTGTCCATGTTGTGAACACTCACGGCGGCTTGGTGCAAGAGCAGCAGCATGCAAGACCGCCAAACCAGACCGCGCATGCTCCTTATACACTTCATGAAATATGAGAAGCAAGATATATAAAAATACTGCGTATGTGTACGCATTGATATGCCCCAGAGCGTGATATACGGTGTATTTGCCACAGAAGCACATTCATCTTCACACGTTACACGCCATACGTACATACCGTATACAGCGTATGGTGCAAAGTTTATGCGCTGTGACCCATCACTGCAAGGCAGGTCTTATTTGCGCACAAGGTATGCCTGGCGGCGACCACCACAGGCACACGCTGCGGCGCCAAGCCTTGCACGATAGGGCGCGGGCTGCTGTGACCAGGGCTTGCGATCGATCGAAAAACTTCGCACCAGCATTGTGTGCGTGCACATGCCCTGTGATGGCTACCGCGCCAAGCCTTGCACAATAGGGCACGGGCTGCTGTGACTGCTGTGGTGACTGGGCTCACTTAGACGCTGTTCGGGAGCACTACCCGATGTCGACAGCCAAGTGGCACAGTGCTCTTTTGCCCAAGCATAACACGTGTGTATATACTGTATATATATGAAGTATAACACTGCCAGCACACCTAACACTTGTATATATATATATATACTTCAGTAGTATACCGTGGTATATAATACTGCCACCGCCAGCTCACCTGCAGCACGTATGCGTAGCAGTCACCGATGGGCTCATTCCTCCACGCATGCAGCTGGTAAACGTCCCCATACTTCTCCACCGCTCTGTCCTTCACCATGCACTGCGCGCTCACCACAAACTTGCCGTACTTTTCGAACTTAAGCTGCGGGCGGCAGTCACGGGTTACAGTTGCGGGTGATACACATGCAGGTATGACAAGTACAGGTTACAGTTACGGGTGTGACAGTTACAGGTGACAGGCACCACGCGGCAAAAAGGCTCATGTTGCCACAGCATATGAGCGGGTTAGTGCGTGAGGCGTGGTCAGCGGTGCCTTGCGGTACGGCATAGTGCTGTTGTTCACAAACCAAAAGTTCCTGCGCTTGCTGTAGGAACTGGCAGTCGTGTCTGGGGTAGCTGAGTTGCCACTGGGGTCAATAGACGCGGCTGCGATAAGCTAGCGCTGGTGGCAAACCCAACGCGCCCCTTCACCGGGAGTCCAGACTAGCGCTGACGCTGCCTTTGCAACAGTAGCCCCAGGGCTCAGCGCCACAGGCATGCCAGTGGCGGTCTAGCACGCTGTTGGTGCAGTTTCAACTGTGTTGATGCTGCGCTTCTTCTGCTGTAACATACCGCTAGTAAGATTACCTGGTGCCAGCAACTGGTGGTACCAATGCCCAGCGTCCCAAGGGCAGCAGGGTTTCAGCACGCCGCCCGAGGCACATGCATGTACTAATATTCTTGTACCTACATGTATACTTGAAGTTGTATATGTGTGCATGTAGCACATGCCATGCACATGTATATACACCACTTCCGAAATACTTTAAGGAAGCATGTATGCACATCCATGTATACGTGATGCACGTACGATGGCTGTGACGGCGTGGTGCTCATCACCCAGCCACTCCCTGCTCTCCCGAAGCTCGTCCAGCCTGTGAGCACAAGCACAGGCGCACGTGCAGCATGCACAGCAGGCAGGCACGCAAGACCAGCAGCCAAAACCATGTGAGCTGCTTGCTTAGGGTTATAGTATTATAGGGGTATGATATTACAGGGTTATTATACCATAGGGCTATCATATTATACTTAGTGTTACTATATACCATAGGGCTGCTATATTATGTGATACTGGTGCAATCGGCAATGCTGGCGTGCAGCCCACGATGAACCGCCTGACGCCGCCAGTGCTCAAGACGAGTCATGCAAAGGGGGCCTGTGAAGCACAGTGCCTGTGCCGGGCGGCAGAGGGGGTTCAGGTGTGGAAATACTACAGTGTACATGTTCATGCGTACCGGTATATACTTCGAAGCACTACTAGTACCAGTAGTACATGACTACAATGCCACTCACACCCACCAAGTGCTCTGCAGCAGAAGAAGGCACGGCTGGGAAGCGTCTACTGGTGCACTGCTAGCAGTTGCAGCCGCAGCCCCAACATTGCTTGGGCGCATTGAGTATACTTCGGAAGTACTTCCGTAGTATCACTTGCGGATTAGGCACAGGGCTTGATTACTCAGTGCCAACCATAACATGGACCTGAATGTGCCGCCCAGACGGAGTCCCACACTTCTGCCAACGCTTGGTGGTACCCCCCCCCCATACCTGTACCCCCAGCCGGCCTGCCTTGTCGACTTTGCCCAACATAACTGTTGTGAACTGTTTTTTTGGCCGCCTTGAGGGCCTATTATGCAGGAAGGTCTGCCTCACAAACGGAACCTGGACTTGGAGCTCAACGTGAGGTACTGCGGCTGTTGGCTATGGTGCCGCACGCACACACTGTGGGACCACCGGGCGGCGCTGCCAGTAAGTAAAAAATGGTTGACTAGGCAGGAAGCTTAGTGAAACTTACACGGAGCACGCCCAGCTGGATCCAGCAAAAAAACAGGAACAGCTTACTGCATTGGGTACAGTGCTACTGGCATACACTGTGGCATACAGTGGCATACACTGTGGCATACAGTGGCATACACTTGTGGCGCCGACGAAGGGCGCACCATGCGGCTTCGGGCAGCGCAGACCGTGAAGGGACAACAACAAAAATCCTCTTTTTCAATCTTGGGAAGTAATCTTGGGAAATAAATATCGCAGGGGGGAGCGTTTATCACAATACTAACAACACCTCACAATACTAACAAGTGAGACGGAAAAAACACAACTGCTTTTGAAATTACCATGCGGTATCGGGCAGCTCGACGTCCACTTCAAAGTCGTAGTCACCGTCGGCGTCCCTGCTAATGATGCCGGCAGCCATGACATATTTGTCTCTCTTGGCGAAGTAGTAGATGCCTGCAGCATTTTTTTCATGGCACACACGGGGGGGGAAAGGGGCGGGGAGGGGAGGCGGGGGGTAAGGCATGGTACAGGTGCCTATGGGGATCATGCATGTATTACCAGCAGGTCTGGCTATGCAGCAGGAGGTGCCTTGCACAGTGCACAGGTAGAGGGTAGTGGACGGTTACTGGGTGCGTGGTGGTGGTCGGGCTAAAGCAAAGTATGGGTGGCCGCCGGGCTGGCAGACACACACCGCACTTGCACCACCAGTGTGCCAGCTTGCGGCAGCAGGCGGTCATGTATGGCCACCTGTTAATTACTGCAGTGGACAGGGGCAGTCGGCCGCTGTGCCTGCTTTTAGCGTTCGCAGCATGGGTTCGGGGATACACACATTTGCCCGCTTTAGCAAGCTTGCGAGTGCACTTATTTGAGTGCGCTGCTGCGCAAGAACCAGTGACATCCACCACACGTGACCATGTCTGTCTAGCCTAACGCTCACGTACCCTAACCTTCACTTACCCTAACCTAAGCTAACCCTGAGCTTCTTACTATGGTACGTCAAAACCTAACCCTAAACCAAGGCACATGGGCTGTGTGACTACTGGCACCACACCCACAGCACGGCCATGCTACGCTGGGCACCTCACCTGTATAGCCGTGGGCGGACATGCGATTTGCGATCTCCACGATGCGCGTTTTGCCTGAGAAAGGCGGGAAGACAAGAGCACATGAGGTGCGGCGGGGTGCGGCAGGCACAGGGCGCTGTCAAGGGGTGTGCAGCCGCGCACTGGGGCCATGACAGACTTCACAAATACATCTTTTTTGTAGCATCTACGAAACAAATGATGACTTTGTCTTAGTAAAAGAGATTCACAAGGGTGCTGAGCCCAGATGCTGCCGTGACTGGTGCAAAATGCCAGGCCTAAGCCCATGGTAACTTCTGAAAGAGCAACAGCGGTTGCAGTTGCTGGTGACACACATTTGCAGCCGGCCTCCTCCACTGTGTTCACAACACAGCCGTTGTGACAGTGACCACCAGGCAAGTGCGGCATTTTCGCACGACACAGCAACGCTGACTCGTTGTGGGCGACATGGTTGGGACGCATCTGCGCTTCTGAGGCATGCTTTCTCGGTTTTTCAGCGGCAGGCAGTTGTGTGTCCTGCATCCACTGGCAGTACACAGTGTGCACAGAGCCGCATGCACGGGCTGTGTGGGCTGGTTCGAGCACGCACCGTTGACAACGTCGCCCAGCACAATTGCTCCTGCACACGCACGCGCACACACAGGCGGCAGTCAATAGGAGGCACAGTGCGGTCACCACAAAATGCGTAGCCATTCACAGCCAACTTTTGCAACACGACACTAGCAAAGGAGCCTGTTCACTTGCAGCAGCCGTGCCAGCTGGAACCAAGGTCGCGGTGCGGTATTGGCTGGCTGGCACACATAATCATGGTCTGCAACTGGCGCGCATCACAACTGGAACCAAATGTTATGTATACCGGTACTTCGTATATATTTGTACCTGTATACTAGTAGTAGTATACACAATTTTGTATGTGTTGTCCCTTCCTGTGTGTGTGCAGTCTACGCCCACCCGCGTGGGTGCAAACACGCGCCGCCCGCATGCAACCAGGGCTCTCCTCAAGCGGAACTCAAATATGGTACATGGTTCCAAGTAGCCGTGCCTGCGGCAGAAAATGCTTCAAGAAATGTGTGTGCTTCCTCACCGTCTGGCGCCCCGCCCTGTGCTGGGCCGTTTGCCCACAGGGGGCTGACCACCCAGCGGATGAGCATGTCCCCCTTTGAGTCAGGGCTAGTGGGGTAAAGGCTGCTGGCTGGGGTGCTGGTGTAGTAGCGGTCGGCCCAGTGCGTGGCGTTGTAGGCCTTGAATGCGCCAGCATCCAACAGGCCGCTGGTGGCACGAGCATTGGAGGGAAGGTGTTGCGCCCGCTGGTGAGTGCATGCACATTTTGGCGCGTGAACAATCGCTGAGCATGCAACAAGCCTACGGCTGCTGGCAGTAAGACTCAAGTCGCATAGCTCTATGATTGTCGGAATCGTGAGTGGGGAGTAGGCAACGTTGCCAAGGCAGGCAGGTGTATGAAAGCATTGGAGAGGGCGCCCATGCTGCAACGGCCCAGAATCGCAGGCTGTCCACCACACACCCCGCGAAACCTGTGCGTGGTGGTGCACGGTGCTAACGTGCCTGCAGCTGTGAATGTACTTCAAGAAGTGTGTAAGTAAGCATCCAATGCTTGGCACATACAAGAGATGCTCAAGGCACTCCACGCTGAGCAGCCTCTGTAGCTCGTATGAACCACCCACACTTCAGCAAATCTCCGCCACAGGTCCCCCCCTAACCGTACTAACAAGCCGCTGCCAGCTCCTTCCATGGTCAAATCAGCTGCTCAGCAAATGCGAACCCCACCAATTCATTAACGCCAAAACCACTTTCGCTCTCATCTGCTCCTCTACAGCTCTCGCCCAGCGCTGCCAGCGGCCGTTCCCGCTACGCTCACATGCATGTCTCAGAAACCCAGCCCGGGTTGTGGTGCCCTCCCTACCGGCAGGCAGACCTAGACTTTATCGGTCCAAGGTGAATGCCGTCTAGTGCCTCAGTAGTTGCCCGCCTCATGTACTTTTGTTGGAACAAACAATGGGAAAGGGGGGAGACATACTTTGGCAGCCACTCAACGCACACTTGAAAACACTTGGGACAGCGCTTACTACAGATGACTACGGTATGCAAAACTGTGGGGGCGCTTGAGTTAACTTTTGGCGTAACCAGGACAAGCACCAAAAGTGATTGACCTGGGTAGCTCCTTCATGCACTGCACGAGTAGGGATGTGCCATACGTTTATACGGCACCTACGGCGTATCCGTATAAACGGCGTATATACCGTAGATGAGCGCTTTGAGGCCCGTAGATTCCGTATACGGTGCCATTCACTCCAGCAGGCGCCTGCAGTGCCTGGCTGCTCAAGGCTGACCGCCAGACTGCCGCCGCAAGGCATCGGGGGCCTACGAGGCGCTATGCATGCACAAACAGTGTGTCAGGCTAAGCAGTGGTCGACTTGCAGCTGGCGAAGGCTGCCGGTGCACCTGGTCACACACCCCCTCGCCGACCGCCACCAAGGCGTGCCAGGCAGCCAACAACTGTGAGGCGGCCGCTGCTAGGGCTGCAACTGTTGCTGCCGAAGCACCAGTAGCACCAGTAGCAGTGGGCTGCGGCACCAGCAACGGTGCCGACCCTGCGGCCTGCTGCTGCAGTCAAGGGGGCGTCAGCAGCACAGCCCGCTTCGTCACGGCAGGCAAGCTTGTAGGCATCACAGGCAACAATTGTCAGGATGCAACCAGCTGCTAGATAAGCAATCCCTGCTTGAGCAGCTACCTGGGAGGGTGCAGTGCTGATGCAGCCAGCAGGTGCACGGTTTTGTTTCGTTGCAGGATGTTCACTACTGTACTGTGAAAACATGTGTGCTCATGAATTCGATGAAATGAATGCTAAACGCAAGCAATAAACATGAAATTGAGAAATTGTTTGAAGTAAGCACCCCGTGGACACCGCAAAAACAGGTCCAACTTGGATTCTGATACCAGGGTATGCCTGTGTTATGGCTTGGCCTTTGTCACCTACGGATTTATACGGGAAAATACGGCTTATATACGTTACATACGTTATATACGGTTACATGTGGCCGTCAAATATACGGATTGGCACAACCCTACGCGTCTGCACACCTTTTGTAGGGTGTGATGCGCTTACTGCGAAGTCCTGATTGATGCACCTGCAGGCGTGGGTGCTCTGATTTTCGAAAGAGTTCAGACACACATTGGTTCTACGGCTTATGTCTGTAACACTTGTGTGTGGGCGCAATGCATGAGGTAGGGACTCCAGACGGCGGTATCATGAAACCGGGTATATCCTATGGCGATGCATGCAATGTTGTTGTGCTTGCCACATGTACAACACCTGACGCACTGGGTACTGGAGCGATGCATGGGGCTGCAGCCACCTGAGTGCTTATGGGAGGGATTGCACATGCCATGCCCCTGGAGATGGCGCCACAATGTGGGAACAGCACAGCACTGCAACTTCAACTTCTTGAAGATCCGGCGGATAACACCCGGAGGTCAAGCTGCCCACTGTTTGGTGCAGGCCCCCACCACCACCACCACCTAGCTCACACACCACACAAGGGGGGACACTGGTGCTGCTGGCATGAGTGCTGGTGCTGCCGGAAGCTGTTGTCTGGGCGCTCGTCTGCCAGGGCGTCGCAGCACCCTGCTGCCAGAGGTTTTAAGCAGGTCTGGACCGAGTAAAAAACTCTGCCTGCTGGGACCATGGCTGGCGACCAAGCCGAGACCTTCCGCTTCCTGTGCGGGAGAGCGGCGGCAGTGCTGGTGCAACTTGGCGGTGAGTGGGAACTGGCGGCAGGGCAACAATACACAGCAATTTTGCGGCAGCGGCACGTGCTCACTGCCACCACCAAGCGCACCAGCAGCACCAGGCACAGTAAAGCAAGCACTGGCACCGACCCAACGTGTCCTTGGGCGTCACCAGACAACTCGGGGGTTACTGGTCAGTTTTGGCAGGGCAGGGCAGTTCTATGCGGCGGCGTGGCGGAAGGAGTACTAATGGTGCGCCGCCACCACCAGCAGTCAACAACAGGTTTTCCCAGCAGCATCACACATGCCGTGACTTAAACTTCAGTGCTTGGGTTGTTGCGGTGTGAGCCCAGCCGCTGTTGCCGTGACGGGGGCAAAGCGTCAGGTTAAGGCGTGGTGGTGTGTTGCTCTTCTGATCTAAAACAATTAACCTCCACCTTAAACCCACCGGCAAGTCTCCCTGACACCTAAAGATACCGTGAATGTACCACTAACAGTGGGGCTGTCGTGGGTGTTGACCGAATATGTGTTCAAACTACTTTTTGCAAGCGCAAGGAGGTGAAAGTGATACAGTCATTGCCAGTGCTTATGTTTGTACACATTCTCAAAAGGGGCACAACTTCTTTCATGGAGAAATAAACAACGGCACGACAGTTGTGTCAACAGCGAGCCGTCCTGCACGCCCAGCATGCCGCCTCAGCCGCGGCATCAAATACCAGTTACAGTACCTACCTACTAGGTGTGTTCTTCGAAGTCTATTATAATTACTGCTTTTAAGTAGGCCTTGAACACTGGTGGCATTGAAACTGGCAGTATGCAGCTGCAGCTATAGCTACTACACCACCGCTTCGGACGTCATTTCAGCATGCCCCTAGAGTGGGGCCAGACAACTGGCAACCGGGCGATGCTTGTGGCAGACTTGCTTGTGGGATGCGGCAATGTGGCTGTGGTACAGTGTTGCATTTCATGCGCGGCCTCTCCCTGATATGGTCATGGCAAACAGCAATGTTGCACGAATTTCCCCCAACTATTACAAGTATGTATCTGACACAAACACGTACTACTACTCCCTCGTACTTCGGGTAAGTATAAACTGTAATGACATACCATTTGTTCCATAATAATTTTTGCTATTGTAGTAGCTACACAGGAAAGTTTTGCACATGCGTTTCCTTGTAACCACCGTAAATATATACATGAAACCTCATCTAGGAGCGATAAATATGTGATAGCCAAGTTGCACCCGTGCATAACTTACAAAAGTTCAAACTTCAGCTCCTGAGCCAAGTTAAGCAGATATCAACCGAGCTTTCCGGTCCTACGGTTGCGAAAATCTCGCGAAAACCGGCATTTTTGGAACTTCGGCGGGAAGGCTGCAGCATGAAATGCACTCACAACACACAGCACCACAACTGTCGCGACCACACACGACACACACACAAGGGCGGCGTGTGCGTTGGGGAGTGGTGACACAGTGATGGCTTTTGCCAGCACCAAAAGCGGCCAGGCGTCAACCGGCTTGTGTCGGCAGCGGCCTGGCGCTGTAGCCGGGGCATGCTGCTGGAGGCCTCCAGCAGGGCAGCAGCGTGGCGCACACCCTCACATGGCGCACAGGGCATGGCCGGACAGGCGAGCGATATCAGGGGTCTGCTGCTCTCTGGTGGGCTTTATATGTGGCGGGCGGGTCGCAGGTAAGTCTCCGCGGCGGTGTTATCCGCCCGCCTCTGACGGCTTTTTTGGCGTACCCCTGTAGCGAGCGGTCGCCGCAAGGCAGCGGTGGCGAAGGGCGGGGCCTGCAGGCCGTGTTCGGGCACTGGAGCACCCGTGCGGCAAGCTAGAGTTCGCCTACCAGTTGGACAACGCTGTCCTACGCCGGTGAGCTCACCTTGGATTTGTGTGCGCTAGTGTGCCCTTTCCTGTGTGTGCCCCGACAGCTTAGTGCCGGCACTTGCGTTGCTCAGCACGCGTGTAGAGGGGGCTCCAGCCCCGGTCCGGAAGCGCGCACACAAATTACCATATCTCGGGCCCATCGGGGAGCTGGAAGCTGAGATTGTGACACTGCACAGTCCCGGGGTTGCTGTACATCGTATATTGACGCCAACCCAAATGGTCATGTTCGAACAGTTTGGTGCTGCACAAGGTCAACTTCAGTGCAATCCAGACCCATAATCTAATAATTCAGACCAGAGCATTTTTACAGTTCCTCCTAAGTGAGCCCCCCCTAGATGGCCTTTTAAAGGAAAATGGACGCCACCCCCCTTGTAGCCCTTGAAATCCTACGACTGCTGGTTAATTTTTTGTTGAAGTTGGACATCATGCTGAGCAGATATGTTGAGGTTTCAAACTTCAACTTCACTTGTGACTTCAACTTCATGAGTGCACAAACTTCAACATATCTGCTGAGCATGTTGTCCAACTTCAACAAAAAAGTAACCAACAGACGCAGAATTTCAAGGGCTACAAGGGGGGTGACGTCCATTTTTCTGAGTGAAAGCCATCTAGGGGGGGCTCACTTAGGAGTAACTGAAAAATTGCTCTGGTCTGAATTACTACAGTAGTATTTGATTATGGGTCTGGATTGCACTGAAGTTGTGCAGTGCTGAAACGAATTATGGAACCAAGGGTATCCATAAGTGTCTGACAGCCCTCTTTGCTGCAAACTGTGTACACTTGTGCCCGTGCCTGCTGCCACAGACAATCCCTCAAAGCTTGCTACCCCCGGCTCACTTGCCGAACTGGAGGCCCTGGGGCTGGGAGCAGTGGCCGCATCGCTGGCAGCTGCCGACTCCTAGTTTTCTGCTGCGAAGGACATCATTGCACAGCTGGAAGTGCTCAGTGCAAGCCTGACAGCAGGCAGCGATGCTGCATCAGGCAACACTGCTGCTGGCACCGAGCACAGGGCCGCCAAGCTGCACAAGGGCGCACCGTTGGCGCGCGCCTCGGTGCTAGGGCACCGCGAGCTGCTGCCACTCATCCTCCACTGGGTCGGCCCTGGCCACTGGCTGCTGGTAGCATCCACGGCCCCTCGCTTCCGCGCCGCCTACATGGCGACAGTCGCCGCCTCTGCCCCCAACGCGCTCTGCCGCACCGCATGGCGCTCCGTGCTGCACCGCATACGCACACCGTCTTCAACTGCGCCACAGGTGCGGAGTTTCGGCTCTCGGTGTGCGAGCGCATGCTGTGCGGCGCGGCGCGGAGATGCAACCTTGAGGCGGTGAAGCGTGTCGGAGGCGCACTGCGACATGCGTGCGGCGGCTCACTAAAGCGGTTGGACGCGGCAGCGGCGGCACTGGAGGCGGCGGGCAGCGGCAATGGGGACGGTGACAGTGGCGCTGCGCTGGAATGGCTGGCGCACAACACGGAGGCTGAAGGGGTGTGGCCAGAGTGGCTGGCGGTGACGCTGTGTGCGAGGGCAGCGGCACGCGGAGACCTGGCAATGGTGCAGTGGATGTGCGAGCGTGGGCAGCAGCACTACGGCGAGTTTTCGCCTACACGGTGGTGGCAACAGTGCGAGGTGCTGCCGCTGGATGTGGATGATGTAGAGCAGGCTGAGGTGCTTGCTGAAGTAGGCGAGGTGGGGTTGCGCACGCGCCAGCTTGCTGCCCAGTACATGCGCTTTGACCATGCATGACTCAGCTGCAAGTAAGGATGCGGTTGAGTGCTCAGGGCGGGCACCTGCATGTTGTTGAGTACCTGTGCAGAGACGCAGCGCTGGTGGTATCGGCGGAAGCGGTGGCGTATGCTGCTCAAGCTGGCTTTGTGGATGTGGCACTGTTGCTGCTACACCGGGACAGGTTCATGCTCTGCCGCGATGTCACTGCGGCGCTTCAAGAACTTGCGGCGGTCGGACGCCTCACACTGGAGCTGGCGCAACTCGCGAATGCCAGCGGCATTGGCCAGTGGTCACGGCAGTCTGCGGAGGAGCTGCTGCAGGCAGTGCAACTGCGCAACGAGCCGGACTTGGCGCTTGAGGCGTGGCTAGAGCAGCTTGAGCAGCATTTGCGTGAGCCACACGCGCAGTAGGTGCTATGAAGGCCAATTGCAGCTGGTCGTAGGGCGCGCAGCGCACGCAGCCTCAGGCCTAGGTACCTCACCTGCCACGTATGGGTACGATGTGCAATGCATATGCATTCATGTTGCAGTTGATTTCAAAGATATCATTGGCTTGGTGACAATTTGAAGGAGTGTCCCAATCTCGAGTTTCGGACATGAGTTGCCTTTTTCTTGTGTTGCGCTGCCGTGGTACGCGCACGGTTATTTTGGCACGCCCCTGCCCTTGATTACGTACTTCCACCATATGGTTGGTCACCGGCCCGCCGGGTCATGCTTATGTGCTAGCGTGAACTGCAGCCCACCACCACAGCCATGGTGCACTTGCGCACTACAGGAGAGACTGAGCAGGCTGCCGTGTGCATGTTTGACACCATGCCAATGGTGACACCATCATAGGCACATGTTGTGACGCATCTGCCACTGCAGTGCCCATCAACGCTCATGAGCAAGCAGCTGCTTTTTTTTTTTTACTAGTTGCTGTGATTTCCACCATCGCATATACTACTAGTAGTTAGGGTTGGCAAAATGCGTATATTTGACTTTCGGATACCTATATATATACCTACTTCAGGCGTATTGTAGGTATATATGGCGTATATGTGCGTATCTGACAAAGCCATACTGGCATAACAGGTACTCTTATTAAACTCCGCTTAGGGCGCGGAAAGCCCTTTGCACACGGTGCGTGTGACCAGGAAATCAGACAGG
>JAULBY010051216.1:0-11769 GCA_032358315.1 Ophiocytium majus
AGGCCGAAGCCTGTGGGGTGATTTGTCCACCTGGTGAAAAGCACCAGACAGCCCCCACACCTACATGCGCCGGTCAGTGTCCTTGAAGGCTAGGGATGATTCAGAATACGACTACCAACACGGATTACTTGTTCGATGCCACCACATGTGTTTGGGCCATATTCTACCATATTGTGTTGCCCGCGAAACCCGCGCCTGTGCAGCAGCAACATGGGTGATAGAGTGTCAACGGGCATTTACTGACGATGCAAACGTGGTTCAAGTTCTCGAAAGTACATATTTCATGTTCGCGAAGTACACATGTTCAGGCCATACACTACTTTGTTGTGTTGCCCGTGAAACCTGCGCCTGCGCAGCAGCAGCACGGGGGACAAGGTGGCGAAGTATTTGCAGGCACGCACCGGTATTGGACACATACTACAAGTACTTGAAGTTCACTATACGTGGGCATAAGACAGGGGTCGAGCCGGGGGGATGTTCGTATGCACTGTTATTGGTAGACACACACAAGACACTTGTGATTTTTGCGGTTCAATTTGGTGCGGTACAGTACGCGGGTAAGTGCGGGCCCGGAGGCCTGTTACTGACCACATGGTTGCTGTACTCATGGTATACAAGTCGCTACTTGGTCAGAGGCCTGTCAGACAAGGCAGGAGGCAAGGTGGTGGAGTGCTAGGGGTGCGCCACGTAGGCACAAGTATATTGTACAACTACTAGAAGTACTTCGTACAGCACTTTAGTACAGCATCATGCTTTGAACGGCAACTTCAACTCATTGCCACACTGCTCCCAGGTCCCTCCGCAGGTTTTGGCAGCGCACATTGTACACATTGCAGAGTATTTGAAGTTACGTAGTGTTCACTTGAAGTATGAATATACTTCAGAAGTGTATACTTCAGAAGTATGTGGTTGAAATGGCAACTTCGACTCACCGCCACACTGCTCCCAGGTCCCTCCGCAGATTTTGACAGTGTACACTGTACACATTGAAGCATATTTGAAGTTTTGTATGAATATACTTCAGAAGCACCGGTACATATTCATACGTAAGCGAAACGGCAACTACAACTCACCGCCACACTGCTCCCAGGTTCCACCACAGGCTTTGGCGGTGGGCTCAGGTGTGCCCTCCGCAATCAGCACGCAGGTGTACAAGGTTGGGGTATTGAAGGTGCAGAGGTGGCCGTCCACACAGCAGGGCGCACCGCCAAACCCAATGCCTGCTCAGCAGCAGCAGTGCAGCAGCAGCATGTGTTCAGCAGCAGCAGTGCAGCAGCAGCGTGTGCTCAGCAGCAGCAGTGCAGCAGCAGCATGTGCTCAGCAGCAGCAGCACAGCAGCAGCATGTGCTCAGCAGCAGCAGCGCAGCAGCAGCACTGCAGCAGCAGCAGTGCTCAGCAGCAGCAGTGCTTAGCGGCAGCAGCAGAGTCCAACAACAGCGGCGGCGGCAGCCGTGTCGGCAGCAGTGCTCAGCAGCAGCTGCAGCAGCAGAAGCACTGTTCAGCAGCAGCACTTGGGAGCACCAGCACCAGTGATCAGCAGTGCTCAGCAGCAGCAGCAGCTCTCCGCACCAGCGGTGGTGTCGGCGGTGGCGGCGGTGGTGATGGCAGGAACAGCGGCTGTGTCGGTGCCACGGCAAGGACAAGCAGCCGGGTGGCAGTGCTGAGATTGTTGGCGCCCTACGGTGTTCTGGGTGTGCCGCACAGGCACCCTGCGTTGGCAGTTGCTGCCGGGCACCTGGTCCGCGCAACGGTTGACACAGATATAGAGTTCCGCACAAATACAACAACAAAATGCTTCGAGTATAAGTATACATATTTAAGATCCCAAACAAAAGAGAGACCAGGGGCTGGGAGAAACACGTCAACATGGCCGAAATTACTTCGAAATTCCTAGACGCACCTCCACATTGATCGCCGACGTTGTCCGGTTGATAAAGTCACTGAGAGCCAGAGTGGCACAGAAATGGTACTACTACGTCGAGAAGTGCAGGCGAAATATGGGCGAAATATGGGCGAAGTATGGGCGAAATGTGGAACCCCCGACCGACCCACCTCCGCACTGGTCGCCGGCGCCGCCGCACCCTGTGGGCACAGGTGTGGCTGTGGCACCTGTAGGCACTGCAGTGGCCGGCGGCTCAGTAGTGGGGACTGGCGTGGTGGGCGGGGGAGTGGGCGTTGGCGTGGCGGTGGCGGAGGTGGCAGTGGTGGGCGCGGCTGTGTCTGGCGGCTGTCCTTCTTGCGGCAGGCATAGAGAGACTTGGGAGTTCATGAAGGTGCACAGCAGCTGGCCGCTGCAGCATGTGGGGCCGACGTGGTTCAAGCCTGCTCAGCGGAGCGCACACAAAAAACACAGGCACATGTAGGGGTTGCGGAAAACAGAAGCAAAGACGCAGGTTTGAAGGGGGTACATTTGCCGCACCCATTTTTGTTTTGGGATGTACTTATGCCGTATATACAGCTTTTCAACAACAGCAACAAAATGGATACTATTGTTGTGTGTGGCGTGCATGGGCAGTATTGTGTTGACATGCTCTTGCATGGTCTGCTCTAGCAAAATACGAAAAAAACAGGCACGAGCTGCCGTGGAGTTATGGCTTAGGTCTGGGGCAACCACACTTGCCAGTAGCAGAGGGTTTGTGCTGGTTGGCTGGTGGCACCCAAACACAAGGGCGGCACGCTGATGAGCTTGTCACAAGCCACGCTGCGATCACCGCCAGTGATGCTCAGCCGTCTAACCTTTTTTACGTAAAGCACAGTACCGTGCACAGTACTACGACATATCATGTACCTATACGTACACACATATTTTGAAGTACCAAGCCACATTGCTATCACAATATCCCCTGTTCATACGCACTATCAAGTATATTACCAGGTGCAGTACTACTCAAGTGTACCCTACATGTATGTACATGTACACAAGTGCGTATGCTCGAAGTATAGTAGGTACTTGGAAACATGTCAGAAGTATGTCATCATGCCTAACGCTACACAACTTCAGCACGGCAAAGAATCAACCTGCCCCCGACCTGGGCGCCTATCGGCACATGCCACTGCTGGGCCCGACGAGCGCTAGCCCGCTGGCCGCCGCAGGGCAGGCCGCGGAGCCCCCCCCCGCCCCATAGATCTCAGAAGTGCAGCTGGTGCACACATGCCGTGATGTCTCTGTGACTAATATACAAACTTCAGCACCGTGGATTATACTACGTAGTACCAAAAATTGTAAGGCTGTCATGCCCGCGCACGCACCATCGCACTGCTCCCCCACGTCCCAGCAGCCAGCGGCGACTGTAGGCGCAGGCGTAGGAGCAGGGCGTGTGGGCGGCTCCTCAGGACGTTCCTCAGGAGGTTCCTCAGAAGGTTCTGTGGAATGTTCTGTGGACTGTTCTGTGATTTGTGCTGTGGGTGCCAGCGTGGTTGGCGCCTGAGTGGTGGCGGCTGGGGTGGGGGCAGCCGTGGGCGGGACAGTTGTCGGGGCGGCGGTGGTCGTGTTTGTGCAGGCGGGAAGTTTTGGGGAGATGTCTGAAGGCTGGCAGTGGCTGTGGGAAAAGGCAGGCGGTGGGGACAGCGGCAGCGGCGGCAGCAACAGCAGCAGCGGCGGCAGCGGCGAGGGCAGAGCAGCAGTGGCGCACGTGGTGAGCGTCTGCTTGGAGTTCCTGTGACAAGCGGCAGCAGGGTTGTGGGCGCAAGCGGCAGGCGGCCTGAAAAAGTGCGTCACATATATGGGCCGGTTTCGGTGACACTGCGCGCGGCAGCAGACTTGTGGGCGAGCGTAACAGCCAGCTCGGAAACGTATGTCACACAATAAATATCTGGGGCGGTTTCGGTGGCACTGCGTGCGGCAACGGTCACAGGAGAAGCGTCTGCAGTGGGTACGGCTATGGCAGCGCAAAACATTCTGGCAAGAGCGGGCCCGCAGTTTGCAGCTGATGTTTGTGACTCTAGACACACAGGAGGGTGCAATAGTTCCTAATGTTGCCAGTAGTCACAGAGGCATTGGAGTTGAAGTTGGCTCAGCAAGCTTGCCTGAAGTGCAAGTTGACCTTGCGGCAGGCACACCTCAAGGTTGCAAAACATGGCACTTCAACATTGAAGTTTGAATGTGTACTTTCTTGTGGCTTTGAAGTTGGCTGTGCACGCTTGCCTGAAGTGCGAGTTGACCTTGCGGCAGGCTGACCCAGCCGCGCAGCACTGGGCGCCGGTCCAGCCATCACCTGGCAGTTACAGGACAGTTTCATGTGACAGTTACAGGAACAGTTTCAGAACGGTTACATGTGACGGCCACATATTACAGTTACGGGACAGTTTCAGAACAGCCATAGCCTGGCAGTTACAGGACTGTTACATAGGACAGTTACAGGAACAGTTGCAATTGACAGCCACATATGACAGTTACGGGACAGTTCAGAACAGTCACACGTGGTAGTCGCATACTTATTACCAGTGCAGAACACCTACGCACTGCTAGAGGAAAAATTGGCACTTGAGTTGCCTGCTCCTGCTTACCGCATGTGACAAAACGGGCCAGCCTGCGGGCTAACTCTGCGCTGGCTGTACCACGCCGAGTGACACCGAACCACAACTTCAACTGCAACAACTTCAACTTTATCTTGAAGTTTGCCTCACCTCCGCACTGCTTCCACCACTGCGAGCAGGGGTTGAGGGGGTCTTGCGGGCTGGGTCTGCACTGGCTGTACCACTCCGACTCAAACATGCACGTGGCACCGGCCGTGCAGCAGGTGGCGCCTGTCCACTCCAGGCCTGAAAAACAGGCACAAAACAGGACAAAAAACGCATGTTAATTATTGCATGTGATGTACTAATACTATACTCAAGGACACTGACCGGCGCGTGTAGGTGTGGGGGCTGTCTAGTGCTTTTCAGCAGGTGGACAAATCACCCCACAGGTTTCGGCCTGACATTTTGCCCCAGCCACGGCAGTATCTGGGCTTAGCAGCGTTTTAGGTTTCTTTCACTATAGACGTATACGGTATACATACATGTGTACATGTTTCTGAAGTACGTGCAGAGAGTCTATATGCTGCGGAGTACACACATCGGAAAACTAAACCAAACCCAGCCATTCCCCACGCCCCAGCCTGCCCCAGATCTTCGTCAGTGTTACCCTATTATTATTATTAGGTACTTTGTATGGGCTCATGTCAACTTTCGAAATGATTGTTTGAAGGGGTGGGCGGGCGGGCTCTCCAACCCAGCTTGCGTGCGCGTGTAGCACCGCCTCTGCTGTTCCACAGCAAGTGACGGGTGCTGCCCGTGCACTATTAATGCGTGCACAGAAAATGCTCAGCGTTTCGGCGTGATGTCCCATACTACAGTAGCATACTAAGTAGACTACAGTAGTGCTGTAGTACTTCGATAGTAGTACTTATACTTGAAGTACTTCGAAGCACTTCAGCAGTAGATGGGTGTAGGCGTTACAGGAGTCAGGGCGAGCAGACTGTGCTGCAGGCAGCACCTGCCCCAAGCGAGGCGACCAAACACTGCTGCTCGTCGTGCATTGGTTCCACACCACATGTACAGGTACACTTACTGCGTGTATCACCTGCTTCCTACACTTCCTAGAGTCTAGGGCTGACAGTGCACCTAGGGGCATGGGATGGTCATGGCACATGTCACTGCTACATGCCACATGTACGCATGGCCTGGGCCCTCGCAAGTGCACATGAATAACACTACTCATGTACTTGTACTATACTGCAAACTACACCAGCACTTCAAGTACCACAGTATCACACGTACCGGTGCACATGTGCCCTCATGAGACTAATGACAGATTACCCCCCCACCAGCCACCCACCTCCGCACTGCCTGAACAGCTTTGAGCACAAGGTCGGTGCCTCCGTTGGGTCCACAGGCTGCCCGGTCGGCGGAGGCAGTGTCTCCCCCCAGGCCGGCTCCTCAGTGCCCTCCCCAGAGGGAATTGTGTTGTTGAAGGAGCCTGTAGGTGCCGTAGTGGGCTGGTTGGCGTCGGGGCGGCACTGCCAGTAGTACTTGTTGTGGTACAGGCAGGCGTACCCTGCGTGGGTGAGAGGGCACGGCCGGTGGGGAGGAGGGGTGCGAGTTGAAGTTAGTTTACTTAGTGTTGAAGTTTGTGTACCAGTTTACTAAACGTACAGGGTAATGTGCGCACCGGTACAGTGCAAACTACGAGTAGCCTAATAGGGCGGGTAGGGTGCGCTCAGCAGCAGATGTGCGTGTATGCATCACTTGAAGTTGAATTTCAGTTTAAGTTGAATAAGGGGTTATAACTTGAAGTTGCAGTTGAAGTTGATTCAGGGTATTATCACTTGAAATTACAGTTGAAATTGACGTAGTGATGGGCAGCGCCGGGCGCAGCCGGGACTGCGGAGGGCCAGTCCGTAACGACCGGCGACGATACGCTGCGCTTTTGTACAATCGAGAGCTTCTGACGCCAGCGCGCTGCACAAGCGGGGACGGTGTACTGCCTATCAGCAAAGAACATTGATGAACTCTGACAAGTACTTTGGCTGGCACAGAGGTGGCGGCGCCATCAAGTTGGCATCAACACGGTATTGCGCGTGGGGTTGCTACTCCTGCAGCTCTTGCTGAGCAACTCCGCTGCCGCACTTGCGACAGGAGGCACGCAGGCAAATGCGGCACTCGCCATATTGGAGCGGGTCATTTGTGCCCCAGTGTGTGATACTCCTTGTAGCAGGAGTATCACGTACAGAACCACGTACAGCAGCTACAGTGCACCTACTACTAGCAGTATGTACATGCAGTGTTAAATGCCCCGGTAGTAGTCACTCATTTACCTGGTTCACAGCAGGTCGAGCCAGTCCAGAATGTGCCTGGCTCCCAGAACCGTTCAGAACCATTCCAGGACCGTTCCCAAGACCGTTCCCAGTGGTGGTTGCGACGGGCGCATCAAAGTTGCACGGCAAGCAGCAATGGATGCGGAAAGCGTCAGCACTGCTGCCGCCACAGCAGCAAACCGCATCTTGTGGCAGTGCCTTTGCGGGATTGTGGCGATCAGGGGTGACAGCGAGGGTCAGCAACACCACATGGAAGTACCTCACAACAGTACCTACAGTGTAGTTGAGGGATGTACTGAGCAAAGCAGTCAGCAACACCACATGAAAAGTACTTCACAACATGATCCCACAGTATGGTTGAGGGATGAACTAGGCAGAGCAGTCCCGCCAGCAGACCCATAACAGTTATTTCGGGTGGCTGTAGCGGGCCGAGCACACTTCCCATGCACTACAAACATGACATGTGTTCACAAGTCACGCATCAAAAAGAAAGTGGTACCTCCACACTGCCTGAACACATGAGCACTCCAATGGCAGTGGGGTGTGCACACCACACTCAGTGAAACGCCGCTCCACACATGAGAATGCACTGACACCTACTGCTGGCCGCCCAAGAGTTTAGGCACCACTGCTTGTTGTTTGGGTGCTGAAGACGTAGCAAGCAGCACACATCCTCGGTCTACATCAACATCAACACCAACATACTTCTTCAAGTGTGTGTGTATTTAACACTATATTGACACCCCACTCACTTCGAATGATAGCTCTGAAGTTCGACCAACAACAACCAATCAACAGCAAACAACGAACAGCAACAATAAATAAATAAAACTCTGGGCGGTAACGGTACTGCAGCAGGCAACACACACACTGCACGTGACAAGTACCTCGAGAACAAACATAACAGCTACGTCTGCATTGGCCAGACGCATAGTAGCACCCAAAAGCCATAATACTATGAATCAATATCAAACCACCCACCCCTCCACATGAAAAGTACCTACTTGAAGTCTATGGTAATTTGTAGACTAGTGTACTTCAAGAAGTACTTCACAAACACAAACTACTACTAAGTAACGCCCACCTCCGCACTGGTCAAAGGGGTTGGAACATTGTGCGGGCGGTGGGGTGAAGTATATTGTTCCAGCCAACAACGCTGACGCACCACATGAGGTGCACTTCCCAAAGAGAGCACTAGCACCTACGTTAGCAGCATCCAGAGACGTTGAACCATTGTCCGGGCGGGGCCGTGCACTACTCACTCAGTCACGAGCACACCCAGTCCCCCCCACATGGAAAGGACTTCAAAACGTACTTCACAAACAACCTAGTAACACGTACCTCCGCACTGGCCAAAGGCAATGGAGCTGTCTGCGGGCGTCGGGTTGTACACTACTCAGGCACCAACTACTAACCGATCAAGGTACTTCACAACCACACCACAAACGCACACTACTACTAGTACTAGTACCACGTACCTCCGTAGTGGCCACAGGCATTGGAGCACTTTGCGGGCGGCGGGTTGTATGGCACTCAGGCACTGACTACTTACCCACCACATGGAAGTACTTCACAACCACACCACAAGCACACTAGTACTGGTACTATGGTACTAGCACCACCTACCTCCACACTGGCCAAAGAAATGGAGCACTCTGCGGGCGGCGGGTTGTACGCTACTCAGGCACTTAGTATTTCTCACCACATGAAAATTTCTGCACAACCACAATGCCCCAGACAATTTAGAATTTACAGCCACACCAAGGGGCATGGGCTGTTTGCGACCAACGTGCCCCGCATCAAAACACCCGCCCCCAAATGAAAAGCGCTTCACAACATGCCAGCAACGCGTATCTCCGCACTGGCCAAACGCAATGGAGCACTCTGCGGGTGACGGGCTGTACGGCACTCAGGCACCTACTATTAGCACACACCACATGAAAGTACTTCACAGACCACACCACAAACACACTGCTACTAGTAATAGGTACCACGCACCTCCGCACTGGCCAAAGGCAATGGAGCACTCTGCGGGTGGCGGGCTGTATGGCGTGGGCGCTGGCGTGCCCTCCATAGGTGGTGTTGGGGCGGCCTGTGTCCCATCTGTCACACAGCCACTGTACCACTGGGTCACGGGCACACAGGACGTGCCATCTTCACAGCACACGGCGCCGCGCCACCCGTCGCCTGTTGCAGGCAGTTACAACAGACAGTTACAGACAGTAAAAGAAAATGGTTACAGGCAGTTACAATCCAACAGTTACACACAGTGACCAGCCATCAATTTGGACCGCGCCTGTTATAAACAGTTACCGGCAGTTACAAACAGTTATGGAGAGGCGGCGGCACAAAGCGGCGGCAAGCGCGCGGTGCCGTGGTGTGAGTGCGAGCGCTGTGCTTGCGCACATGGCACTGCCTGTTACAGGCAATACATCAGACAGTTACAAACGGTTACGGACAGTTACAACAAGCAGTCACAGACACATGTCGGCACGACAAATTACAGCCGGTTGCAGTTACGCCGCCTTTTACGGGCAGTTACAGGCAGTTATAAACAGTTGCAATCGGCTCACAGACAGTTGCAGCACTGGTGCGAGTGTGAGAGCTGGTGCATGCACTCATGGTGCGTACTTCCCAGAATAACATACTATGTACATGCACATGACATACCTTGAAGTATTACTTCTCTGCATATACTTCGTACCTAGTGTATGCTTCCCAACGCATACCTAACGCATCGCCTGGTACAGACAGTTACAAACAGTTACAAGTGGTTACGGGGAGGCGGCGCAGAACAGCACTGGTGCGAACGTGCGCGCTGAGGCAAGCGCGCATGCTCGTCTGTCAACACACCATTTGCCTTAGTACATACTTGAAAGTGGTACTTCGAACCACTTCAGTATACAACAGTAGTACTTGGTACTTTGACTATATTCCCTAAGCCTGCAGATGAAACAAGTTTGAGCACCAGGCGCTGTGTCTACAGCTGGGTCACAGCAGCCATCTACTTCGAAGTATACAATCAAAACCAGCGCCACAGCACGCACTAGCTGCCAGCCGCCTTGACTGCAAGAGCAGTGCGCGCCAGCGCTTGGGAACACACAAGTGAGTGTGTGCATGCAGTGCGGGCCCGTGAGGGCACAGACGCCTGCACACATGCCACTTCACTCCCCTTTGTTGACACGGGCAGTACTTGCCTGGGAGCTGCAAATGGCGCTGCTGCTTTCACACTTGGAATGGCATGCAACAGCATTGGCCGACATGGCAGTGACACTGCTCTCTACGGCCAGCTGCTTGCTGGCAAGGCAGTGAGCTCTGGGCAGCGTACGCCTCTGACAAACGTGTGCGCAGCCGACGGCACTTTTTCGCGGGGAAACAGTGCCATGGGCCACCAGCACACTATCATATCGTTATCGCTACTGATGGGTCACGGCGTATAACATATTTTATACGTTATACAAAATACGGCGTATTTCTACGCCCAAAACGCGATTACGGCATATTTGCCGTATCAATACGCTCATCTGCATACGTTATGCGGCGTATTTGCGTTTGGCCCCAGCCACGGCAGTATCTGGGCTTAGCAGCCTTTTAGGTTTCTTTCACATACGTGATACGGCGTATAATGCCAAAATTACACGCTGTGACCCAGCACTAATTAAGGCTGTCGTTGTACAGCCAGTCCACGGCAATGGCCGAGCACAGTGGCACGCTGCACTGCCATATGGGGCAGTGCACGCATGCCTACTTCCCAAGTAGCCCCTGTGGTAGTACCAGTAGTGGTAACGGTGTTCAGACCGTCCACACCTTGTCTTGCACACTACTTCTATCGCCAGTGCGTATATGATGTGCTGGCGGATATACGAAACTGCATGGCGTTCTTACATTGGTGCAGTGCGGCAATTCTCGGAATGTGTGCGACGGAACAGCCGCACACCAGGAGAGCTGTTCTGCTGTGTCTACTGCTCTGGCCCCACAAAAAAGGACCACTTCCCTGCCCCCCCCCCCTCACCCGTCACTGCAGCTTGGCAGCAGCAGTGCCACAGCCGCGTGTCACACTTTCCTGTTGACTGCTGCTCTGACCTGCTGCCTGCTCTGTTTCGTTGCTCGGGTATGGCGTCCCCCGCATGCGCTCGCTGCCACTGCTGGTGCTGGTACAGTTGCCACACTGCATCAAACCATGTACGATACAAGACAGCAGCAAGCACGCACCTCCGCACTGCTGCCCCAAGCTGGAACACTCGGCCGACGGTGTCTCTGTTTGCAGTGGCCGGCACTGACTGTAAAAAGCATGGACCCACACACATTCCCAGCCGTCGAGGCAGCTTGGCGGCCCCGTGTAGGTGCTGCCGCCACACTGCCCCCATGGCCTCGCGAACTGGTGCCCTGGCGCCTCGTCCGCACGCCTGCCGCCTGCACCCTCCGTTGCGCTCGCCCGCAGCAGCACCAGCAGCAATGCTGGCACTAGCTGCTGCAACAGCGGCATCGGTGGCCACTGCTGCCGCCACGCCACCGCTGCCACGCCCTGGTGAGAGCCACGCCAGCTGCAGCACTGCCCTGCTGCTCTCCTGGCGGGTAGAAATCCTCGCGCAGGCCAGTGTCCGTCGGCGCTGGCAGCAGGAGCAGGGTGTACACCGGCAGCACAGGTCTGCGGCCCGCCACTCCCCTGCCCCGCTGGGGGAAGCGCAATTTGCTCAAGCAAGACCCCGTCCGTTACTTTTGCGAGTGCAACGCGAAAGGTCACACAACGTGCTCAGCAGTGAGCAGGCATGACGTCAAGAAAGAATTGCCGATGGTAGGTACCGCCCCCCCCCCATTCATATGTATGAGTTTTACTACTTAGTATTTACGATAAGGCCCGTGAGGCCCGAAAACTTGCGAAAGAAAAGCAAACAACGCCAGCCCGCTTAGGCCAGCAGGTCCTCCGGCAGGCCGCTCCCGAACGCAAGCAGGCGGGAGACAGGGCGGATAG
>JAULBY010051227.1:0-11767 GCA_032358315.1 Ophiocytium majus
GGTGTGGGCGGGGGGGAGCGCACGGCCCTGCATGGCACCCTGGCGGGTGACCTGCCCTGGCAGGTCGAGCCCTAGGTGGCCTGCTGGCACCCGCTAGCCCTTGCTTTGTTCGTACACATTATTTGCCAGGGCTGCAGTTGCCAAGTGCCATGGCCACCAGTGAGCGTGCTGGCACACATGTCATGGGCTCTTGCACGCCCCCAAGTGCAAATCAGTAAAACTACTACATAGTACTTCTGAAGTACATGTGCACCATTTACACCGTTGTGTTTTTGGGGGGTGCGACTATTGCGCATACTTCTGACACACTTGAAGTACATCGCTTGATGTAAACAACACATTATATACACGGTCACCTATCAGTACACACACGTGTTCACAAAGATCAGCGGCCGCAGGCAGTCATCAGACAGTGGTGCAGCAGCGTGGGAAGGGGGAGTGTGCCCCACAGCAGCGCACGCACATCAACCTGCCGGAAGCTTGTTGGAGGCAGCCCCACCCCTGTCTGCCCGACGTGTGCAGTGCTACTGGGAAAACTACATTAGTGGTACCGTAATACAATGAAAGCAGAACAAAACAATGAGCCCACGAGCGGGCCCCGGCCTGGCATTGTGCGGCAGCCACGGCAGTATGTGGGCTTTGGCAACCTTTCTAGGTTTCTGTCATAACAAGTGCAGAGTTTCTGGTGCGTGTGCTGCAGCCAATGCTGTCATGGGGGTGCATCATCTGGGCCTGCGCATGCTCTGTACCACGCTGCACACTTGAAACCAAAAGAAACATACCGTAACGAAGTTAAGGGCAGAGTTCTGGGGTGTGTGCTGAAGTCACTGCGGGCTCAGGCCCCATCACAGCAGCAGTGCTGCCCGTTGATGCTGCTGAAGAGTCGCCCGTGCATCGCAACACAGTCGAATTGCTGTCAGCTGCGCACCACACATTTGAACACTTGTAACACTTCAGAGCTGTCCCTCATACTCAAATATAGAAGCCGAGTTTCTGGTGCACGTGCGACAGTCAATAATGCTAGGGCAGCACGACATTGCGGCACCAGCGGCACCGATGCCGCTGAAGATTCACCCTTGCATCCGGGTGCTAGCATCTCTCTGCCGCACACTGCACACTTCAATCCCCACTTCAAGCCGCCGTTGCCGCGGTGTGAACTCACCCTCTCTCCTTAAAGGTGACCAGGGCGACGTCGCCGTAGCCTATGGTGGACACCGTCATGCTTGCTGCGAGCACAGCGCCAGGGCAGGCATTGGCAAAGATGAGAAGCGGGTCTCGGGCATGTGTTTGTCAGCATGTTTTGACATAATATCAAGTGTGGGTTGGCAGCCGTATTGGGCCATGGCAACACATGTTGTGCAGTGGTGTGCATGCAAAACGCCCATGCACAAGTGTACCAGCCACCATGGGGTTTTGACTATGGTATGATGCCTGGATTGTAAGGCACGCGTACGGGAGGCGTGCACTCGGCAAGACAAGCTGGCAAGTGTCTGTCGAGGGCAGCAGGCGCCACCCCTTATAAACATGGCATCTGGGAACCAGCACGCAACCCACAAGCTGCATTTGAAGTTCCAGTGCAGTTGAAGTTCCGAACCAAGCAGCAACTGTGGCACCGCTCATGGAGCTGCAATGCACTTGCACCTGCACACGCCGCGCTTGCTGGGCGCACTCATGCGCTCATGCGACGTGTTGTGACTGGGCAGGACTGCACTCAGCCCCTTAGTTGTTGATACCGAGTGCTGCCGCCATATGATCCCTATGTGAGCCCCAGCGAACGCGCTAGCTTTGGTAGCTGCGCCATGCCAGCAGAACTCACCCCAGTACAGCTGCAGCGTGGGAAAGCAGGAGGGCGAAAAACAGCAGGCGGGGCAGGGTCGGCAGTGCATCACACGTGTCAGCCCAACAGGCATGCGCAGTTGTGCTTTCTTGTACTTCAGAAGTATTTATTTTATTTAGTATTTATTATATTTAGTTGGATATTGGCTTTGAGGTAGGGGGTTTCGAGTGTGATGCAAATGCCAACTACTTACAGGTAGGGGGTTAACAAAGGCGACACTCCCAATAGTTGGAGTTGGCTATCACAAACCCGTGCGCAAACTTCAACAGCAAAACATCATGAAGTATGGGGGTGTTGCGTGGCATCACTGCCTACCACTACTACTGTAGTACTTCAGAAGTATGTACTGTACCACATGTATCATCATCTCTCACGTGGTACCCCCCACAGACAAAAGAAATGCCAGGTGGACCGCAACCATGGCGGTCTAGCAACCCACCCACCCTCCCACTCACCCCTGGGACAGGTGCGGTCTGGTGTCATGGAGGGGTTGGTTGGTATGTTTTGGCGCTTGGGGAGTTGATGGGGTAGAGACACCCACATGTGGTGGCTCTGTGCCCTAGCCTTCAACCCCCGCCCCGCAGCTTGCCCAATGGAAATGCACCAGGGCGCACCAGGGGAACTGGTGAATTGCGTGGGGGGGGTACTGCTGACTGCCTTGTGCGAGGGGGAAACGTGGTGGTAGGTGGTAGGGCCACCATGGAGCGGGTGCCTTGTACGAACCCGCATGTGCACGTATGCACCCGCAGATGCCCTATGTCATGTACAAATTCACTGAATGAAAAGATGCAGTCATCATGGAAATTTTTTGGTACCAAGCACAATAAAGGCTCACTGGTTCAGTTCACAACATACTCCGTTTTTTTTTTTGCAGCAGGCGACTGGTAAACATGTTGCTGCACTACTGCCTGTGCTGCTGCGCTGCCGTGGCGACAGACTTGGCAGGCAAAGCGCAACAAATGTTGCTACCTGCAGTACGCAGCGACATCACTCCGTCCCACTAGTACTGCCGCACACAGTGCGCATGACAGCTGGTGCTGGGTGTGGGCACCTGGCACCCCAGAACTGAAGGCCAAGGTAGGGGTGCACGACATACCGCCACGCGCCTTTTCAAACCAGGCGGCCTGTCACGTTAATACTACTACTGTAGTAGGCAGTGGGCCACTTGCCGGGGTGCGGAAGGACATGGCAACACGGTCCATGCCCATTGATAAACGCAGCTGCCATGGCAGGCTCGGCGACAGTCGCTGCCACACAGCTAGCCTGCTGAATGGTGGACCTGCACTTCGACAAAGTAGCTTCTTTGCTACCGCACACCGGTGCGCGCTGGCCAAAAAGCGCAGTATCTGGTGTTGTCCAGGTGGACAAATCAGCCCACAGGCTTCAGCCTGGAATTTTGCCCCAGGCACGACAGTATCTGGGCTTAGCAACATTTTGCCTTTCTTTCACTAATGGCAGCATGCTAGGATTACATTGAATGGCACAGTGCTGAGCATCGCGATCTTGCCGGCTAGCAACAGGGGGCAGCACGCTTCATCATGCATCATCCATTCGCGCACACCACACATGTGCACAGGGCTTTCCGCGCCCCAAGCGGAGCTGAATAGAACCACAGTCCCTCTCCACAGTGCTCTACATAATAGCCGCGGCCCAACCGAAGTTGAATATAAGTGCCGTGCTCAGCACACTGCTTAAAGTCAAATAGTAGTTGAAGTTGCACGCTCACCCCGTAGATGCATTGGTAGAAGGGCAAGGTGGGTTTGACAGCGGGGTCGTTGTGTTGTGCCGGTAGCATTCTGCCAAAAGCTTTTTTCAGCCGAGTGACTATGTGGGCACCCAACGGCACAGTGCTCAGCACAGCACTTTCCGTGACCAAAGCGAAGTGTAACAGAAACATAGTGCTCGGCACAGTAGTTGAGCGCCTCATCCCATACACCCACTGGTAGAAAAGTGTTTTGAACTGACACACCAGGGTCATCGCCGTTGGCTTTTGCTCAGCACAGTGGTCGACTTCAAGTAGTAGTTGAGCGCACTCACCCCATACACCCACTGGTAGAAAGCTCCTTCGGGGGTGACACCCTCCTCCGTGGCATTAACCCAGAAGTTGTCTCCATCCTCTTCACTCCAACGCTTCACAATGAAGAGGCCCGTGCCCTGCGCTCAGCAGCAGAAAAAAAGGTGTGCACACACAAATAGAGGCACAGCGACACAGTGCTGAGCACTGCCATCTTGTTCGCCACAACAGCATGTCTGATCATGCGCTTTCTGGTCACACGCGCTCCGGGTGCACAGGGGCTTCCTAAGCAGAGCTTAATAGGAGTACAGTGTAGAAGCAGGCCCCATCAGCAGCAGCAAAGAAGGTGTGCATGCAAATAGATGCAGTATGGGAGCAGGTCACCTGGAGTTGGAATATGGTCCAGTGCAGTGCTGTAGCAACATGCTGAGGTTACATTTGAGTACATGGTGCTAAGCGTCGCGATCTTGTGAGCTACCAACAGAGCATGCCCCGTTCACGCTATTTGCAGTCGCGCATACCATGTGCACAGGGGCGTCCGTGCCCCAAGCGATCTTACATACTTGTACTTGGAGGTGTCGAATCATAATCACTATAGTATGTGGTGGCAGAGTTGTTCGTGGTTGGGATGGTATCGATAGGCGTTCGATCAAACAGGCGGCTAAGCGTGTACCGAGTACAAGCACGAGCACCACAGGCACAGCCACTCCTGTCGTCATCATTCACTGCAGCAGTGGCACACCATGCGATGCTTCAAAAAGCACTTGCACTGCCAGTACCAATACAAGCAATATCAGGGAAACGGACTGGTTAGACTTCACTGGCCGTGGCATGGCAGGAACGGCAGCAGGACCATGCATGGCACGGTGTTGTTGAAGTACGCACTTCAAGTTCTAGGGCGCGTAGCCACACCGTTACGCGCACGCGCTTATGCACGTCCACAGCTGTACACACTGCACATGGCACATACAGCAAATCAGTAAATATACAGTTTATAGTACGCACACACAGATACCGGTTTTAACAATACCATACTATACTTTCAGAAGTTGCTTACTTTGTAGTATTATAACGTACTTGAAGAACATGCAGGCAAACTAGCACGCGCAGCTCGGTGGTGAGCGAGGGGCGCCGCGACCTCAGCGCATCAATAATACCATATTATACTTGTGATGTATTATTACTTTTAAGTCGTATACCCACCATGAGGTGCACGACCAGCGGCAGCACAATGCCGTACCGCAGCAGCGCGAGCTGTTCGTACTGCACCGCGCGGCGGCGCTCAAAAAGCTGGAGCACCTGGGCCCCGTAAAGCGCCTGGCCCAGCCTGCTCAGCACACAAGAGGGAGGGACAGAGGAGTGCGGCGCAGCAGCAGTAGCAGCGCTCAGCAGCAGTGGGGGGCCGCACAGGCAGTGTGGAGGGCAGCGGCAGCGGCTGTACAGCTGCACCTGCGGCAGCAACTACGTGTCGTGGCACACCAAGTGCAAGACGCGCACAATAATCAAGTGGGCCAAGCGGCACACACATGTGCCATGTACCCTGCACTTCGAAGTGCAAGATAACCTACCGCATATACCCAGTGATCGCACGCCACACATGCAGTGGCGCGCAGTGATGGGTCCAGCGAGTGCACACCCATCATGTATAGACATATAGTGTACCCAAGTACAAGTACTCTTACTAAACTCCACTTAGGGCGCGGAAAGCCCTTTGCACACGGTGCGTGTGACCAGAAACTCAGACAGGTAGCGAAAAAGCTGGCAATGCTCAAGACTCTAAGGGAAGCCTGGCATGTTGAGAAGTACTTGGTATGTGTACATACATGTATGTACTTTGTGTGACGTAGCCACAACATCAAAGGAGATACAGTTACGTTATACTCCCCATCACTTCTATGTACTGCTAGAAGTGCATGTACTACTAGTTGTACATGAACATGGTACATAAATGTATACTTCTTGGTGTACTACTAACCGGCGGCTCAGGCCTGCCCGCTAGCAGCAGTTGTTGCTCTTGGTTGTTCTTTCTGTGTTTGTCTGCATGCGCTGCCGGGCATGCGCAATGGCCGCGAGCGTGCTGGCATGCATGGCATGGCTCTTGACACCCACAAGTAAAAAGAAATACAACTACAGTAGAAGTACCAGGTACAGTTTATGGCACTGGCAGCACCTTGTGGACCGCTACAGTATGAGTACTGGTCAACTTCATCAGCCGCACCCCATGTGCACAGGGCTTTCCGCGCCCCAAGCGGAGTTCAATCACAGTACCATCTATGTTCAAGAAGTATATACCACTTCATGTGGTACTACCACATGTATAGTATTACACTACTAGTATACTTCTAGAAGTACTTCAGACATAGTTGTGGCACCTGCCTGCCAAAGCGCAGCAGCTTGAGCAGCATGAGCAGCTGACCCCGCCCGTCCCCCCCCGCCGCCTCCGTAATCGCCTCCCACGGCAGCGTCGACACCAAGTCCACAGCAAACCACCCCGTCAGATACTGCACCGCAATCTGGCCCCGCCGCCCAAGCAGCCGCCCACCCTCCAGCATGCAGGCCGTGTTGAACTGAACGGCAATGTCGATCGAAAAAACCGTTACAAACACAATGTTGAGGGCCGTTTTGGCCTGCCTCTCCGAGGGCTCGTCCGGCGGCCAGGCAATGACCACGGGTATGTAGAAGGCTGCACAGAGCGTGACGGCCAGCACGAGCCCGTCCCACAGCATGTGTGGCCGCCTGTTGGGGGGGCAGCACGGGTGTGTGGGGGGGGCGAGGGGTGAGGGGTGAGCAGCATGTGCGCCTTGGAAGGTGGGGCGGCCAGGCATGACGACGGGTATGTAATTATGAAGTTAGAAGGCTGCGCAGAGCGTGACGGTCAGCAGCATGTGTGGCCGCCTGGGGGGGGGCAGCAGGGGAGTGGGGGGGTGGGGGGTGGGGGTTTCAGGCACCTGGGGAGGTGGGGTGGGCGGTTCAGGGTGGGTGAAACAGGTCACAGGTACACAGAGAAGGACAATGTGGTACATTTTTTTTTTAAATGGTTTGGGGTTCGCAGTGGGGTTCAGCAGGTTACACCACCGCTTAGTACCGGGCCACAGTAGCGGTAGACACCATGAGAAAGACCTGGTCGCAGTGCTGAGGGCAAGAAGAAGTTCCTACCCTCACAAGCGGAGCATGGAGGCAACAATTTCGACTCCTTCACCTGGTGTCTGCGTCCTTCTCTCGAGAACAAGTCACCACGCTTCTGGTGCTAGCGATGGTGTGATTGTGATAACACATGGCGCGACTGTCATACATGTTCTGAAGTATACTTCGAAGTACCATATACTTCAAGTACACACGTGTATATACTTCGCAGCACACATACATGTTACCCTTTGAGGCATACATACCATTGTAAATACTTCAGAAGTACTACTGAGGTATACAATAACATGTACCTCGAAGTAGTATGAACTCGGCGGGGTCTACAGACGCAGGCATCCACCCGCGCGTTTGTCTAAAACACAACCTTCCTATAAGCACAGAGGACTGCACACAGGGGGCACAAAGCACGCCTGCCTTTGCTTTTTGCTTGCCTTAAGTTCACACCTGACAAGAAAGGAGTACACGTGTGCTGCGGGGTTGGGTCAGACTCGCACGTGCCCCACGGCTGCGGTTCCGCCACGATGTGCCTTCCAGCCGCACTAACTACTCGAAGCAAAGACATAATACTACGTACTACTTCAAGAAGTACTGTATACATACATCACCGAGCTCACAAAAGCACTAAAAAAAAAGAAAGAGGGCACGTACGCGCTGGGGTCAAACACGTAGGCGCCCACGTTTTTTGACGGCCGAAGAAACACCTGGCGCCCGTGCAGCGGATAGATGGCATCCGAGTCCAGCACCTGCAGCTTGTCTGTCTCCAACTCCGGCCTGGGCAGGGCCCCGCCTTCATCTGCTGGTAGCGAGGAGGTCGGCCGCTGTGACGCTGCGGGCGTCTGAGGCATGCGCAGCAGCAGCAGCGGCGGACAGCGCCAGCAGCAGCGCCAGCAGCAGCGCACAAGTAGCAAAGGCACCACCACCAGCAGCAGCAGCAGCGGCGGCAGCGACAGCAGCAGACAGCGGCGGCAGCGGCAGCGGCAGATAGCGGCGGCTTCAGGAGAGGGGATAGCAGGACCTGCTGCTGAGCAGGCGTTGCGCATGTGACACGGCGGATAACCCACCCAGCGGGCTTTGGCCTGGCTTTTTGCTGGCAGTATCTGGGCTTCGCACCCTTCCAGATTCTTCCACGGACTTGGGTACAGCAACGTCGTCTCGGACGGCAGTGGGTGACATGGTAAAACCACTGGCAGATATGAAAGACATCTTTATTTGCCACCTCTCACGTGTGTCTGTTACGAACGCACATGGCACACACTGAAGTACTTTTTATGTACGTGGCCCTTCGCGGTGAAGGGCATTGCGCTGTCGCGCATACGCTCAGCTCTGTCAGCGGCGCAGCAGATGGCAGTGGCGGCACGTGTCATGAAGTACATGGCACTCCCGGGTGTGTGTGGGGAGAATGGTGTATCAGGCGCTGGGTGGCGGTGCGAGCAGGTCCCCTCGGGACATGGTGTTGGAATCCATAAGAGCAGCGCTCTGGCAAGATGCCAGGCTTTCTTTAGAGTGTGCAGTGCTGAGCACTGCCATCTTGTTCGCTACTGCAGCAACAGCATGTCTGATCATGCCTTTTCCGGTCATATGCACACCATGCGCAAAGGGCTTTCCCGGCTTTCCACGCTTTAAGTGGAGTTTAATGCAAGTACCTCTGCACTACCGGTATGACAAAGACAGCCCAATGTTTTGGACTTCGTACAAAAAAATGATCAACAGTTTCTGCAACGGGGCATGCTGCTGCTCTGCCTGTGCGCAGTTACCCCCCTCCCACCGCCATGTACATGGGAGACTCGCCCATGATCAGAAAAAAATATGACCCACCCTTTAAGTGTAGGTACATAATCATGGATCACCCCCCCCCTTTTCACTCGAAAATCTAAAAACCGGCCATGGCCTGCTTTGCAGAAAAATATGGTGCTGTATTAGATGACAGTCTGACACACTGCCAGGAACAGAGTAATTGCGGGCACGGTGGGCGTACCTGATCTACAGAATAATCGCCAATAATTTAAGAACTGTCAGAAAGTGATCGTACACTTACACCAACACTTCTCTGCATCATCCCTAGCCCTCAAGGACACTGAACGGCGCGGGTAGGTGTGGCGGCTGTCTGGTGTTTTCACCATGTGGACAAATCACCCCACAGGCTTCGGCCTGGCGTTTTTGCCCAGTCACGGCAGCATCTGGGCTTACCAACCTTTTATGTCTCTTTTCACTTTTGAAGCAACCTGCTTTAAGTACTTTTGACGTAGTCAGAATTCAACATATTTGAGCAAGTACCACCAGCAGGTGCGCAGAACGGGGGCTACCTGGTTTTCAGCCGCGTGGATAAATCACTGCACGCCGCGGAGACATTGCATGGCGCTTTGCTCCAGCAACTACAGCACCTGAGTCTGCAATAGGTGGCTGCCGCCCATAACAACAGAACAGGGACGGTTCAGCTTGCAGCAGCAGACCTCACCTGTTTCTTTTTTTACATTTCAAGGGTTACAACTGCGAATTACTACAGTAGTACATTGGTACTATTACTGTACTTCAAATTATATTAACATGAATGTTTCTCTTTGATGCCACAGTGGGCGGTCACAGCTGTTGCACATGCCTGCCCTTGGCCTGCGTGCCTTTAGCGTGCCCCGAAAGCGCAACGCACTCACACACCACAACGCCCAACACCACTTCCCAAAGCGTACTCAACCCCAGCAACAGTCCCTGAAAATGGTACCATGGCCAGCCACGGTCATGGTTGCAGTGACATGGGAGCACCAAAAGTCAAGGAGACAATAGTGCGGAGCTGCCTCCGCACCGCCGCCAGTGTGGCCCTCGCGAAAACATCGGGAGGCACCCCATAAATACAAACATACTTCTCAGAGGCATGTGTTTCTGTGCTACCAGGTACTGCAAGTACTCAAGTATAATACTTCAGAAGAAGTGTTTCGTAAAATTCTGTTTTGGTAGTATTGATAGTTTCTGTAGTACCAGGTACTGCAAGTACTTCAAATATCATACTTCAAATAAAGTGCTTCGTAATGCTTTGTTTTGGTAGTACTGACACTTTCAGCGCCGCATGACTAGTTCCGAAACAAGACGGTACCTGGCTCTGCACTGCCGCCAGTGTGGCCTGGGCCGCGCGCTCCGCCTCCGCCTCATCCTCCCTTTGCCTCCTCACCGCATCCTGGAGGTCGCTCTCCATCCGCCGCATGGCACGCGCCCTGCGCATGGTACTGGTCGCGCTTTGGCCATCCGCCTGCAAGAGTTCAGGTAGCAAGAGTTGAAGTGACAAGAGTTGAAGTAGCACAGTGCAAGTACAGCACACTCGCGGTCTTGGTGCGCTTTGATCTGTTTCGGCGTGAGGGTTGGTGCGGGTTCCAGAGGCCTATCACTGACCACACGATTTCTATACTGATGGTGGCAACAGCATGTGTGGGGCAGCGCCACGGCAGGAGCCTCTGCCACCAACCCGCTGAGTGCACCCGCTGCAGCCGCAATGCATGATGCACGGTGACACTGCCCGCCAGTTGAGTATTTGCAACGATGAACACATGCACCCGTGCCCTCCCACTGCTGCTGCTCCACATGCTGGGTGCCTGCACCTCGGTGCAGTTGCTAATGCGTGCAAGGCAGTGCCAACCACCTCGCGCCCCGCACTAAAGCGAGACCCGCGCTGCATCTAGTAGGGGTGCGGAATCAGCGGCGGCTCTGGCAGCAGCTACGCCACCACATGAGGCACATGCACCACAGCTGGTGCCGCAACTGGTGCGAGCTCACCAAAAAGACAGACACTGGTTCAGTCTCGTGACATACAGCATCACCGTTGACACAGCATGCCATGCTGCCGCTGCACGCCACGCGTACAGCGGGAAGAAGCGCAAAATCACCTCGTCGTTGTTTTGCCAGCGCCCTGACGTCATGGCGTGCAACACGAGGGCGGGCATCGAGCGTGCGAAGTGTGGTGCGCCGCCGGCACTGGGCAGCCCCTGCTCCGGGATTGAAGAGGCGTTGCTGCGGGCATCACTATCAGCTGCGCTACCTGCGTCGCTTCCAGAGGCATCGGAGCGAGTGACGATGCTGGCCTGAAGATCATGCAGCCGCCTCACCGCCCTTTCAATGGGGCCGTCCCCCATCCCGCTGCGCGGTTCCATGGTGGTGGTTGTGATGGCTGGTGTGTTGTTTTTGGGACCGCTGCCAAGTGCAACAACAGTGACACAGGCTCAGGTGTTATGTGTGTGCCTGTGCAGCTGTCTCGTAGGAAGAAGGGTTCAGAGGCAGCAGAAGTTTCCTCTGCTGCTGGCCTCAAGACGGGGAGCTCCGTGCCCCCCCCCCACTGCCGCCGCCTTACCGAGTCAACCACCACTTGTCGTTCAACAAACTGGGCTGAAACCGTGTAATTCTGGATCCCATGTTTTGCTCAGCATTTGCATGCAGTGAACAGTGCTCAGCATGCTATTAGCATTTACATCGGTGAACAGTGCACTAGTGCTCAGCACAGCAGCGGCACTGCAGCATGCGCAGCTTCATATATTTATGTATACATAACACCTAGAGTTTATCGCTCCTAGGTGAGTTGTCATATATATGTATATGCCTGTGTGTGTAGTGGCGGCAACGCGCCTGACCGCATGTGTCATGTTAAATCCAGGGGCTGCGTCCGCCTGCGCAGCACATCAAGTATTCTGTAGGGAGAGGGGACGACACACGTGTGTGGTGTGGACGTGCCTCAGCCGCCAGCAGCACAGGCAGCAGGGCACGACACCACTCCCAACACAGTAGCAGAGGCTGAA
>JAULBY010051238.1:0-11762 GCA_032358315.1 Ophiocytium majus
CCCCCAGCCGCCGGCAGGGGCGCTGGCCACTCCGCTGCTGGCGCCGCTGGCGCTGCGGTTGGCGCGGTACGCTGTGGCGCTGCCCGTGCTGGTGCGCCGCACGTGGCCAGGGGACGGGTGTAGGGTGCTGGCGCGGGGGGCACGGGCGCGTGCGGCGCGCGCTCGCCTGGTGTGGAAGGGGAGGCATGCAGCGGCAGCAGTGGTGGCATGTGAGAAAGTGCGGAGAGGAGCGGGGGGAAGGCACACAGTGGCAGCAGTGGTGGCGTGTGAGGAGGGGGTGGGATTGCCGTTGATCGACCGATGTTCGCCATGTTCAGTGTCGGCATGTCCGAATGCATTCGAACGCGTTCAAAGCATTTGAATGTGTTTGACGCGTTCGACCGTGTCCGAAGCACTCTAACGCGTTCGGAGTGTGTTCGAAGCATGTCGGCGCTGCTAGGTGTTCGAACACTCGTTCGAACTGTGTTTGAAGCCTGTCGGCACTGCTGGGGTGTTCAAACTGTTCAGGACTGAACATTCAAAAAGTCTGCAATCGCTCGAAAACTGTTCGAACAATTTGATCGGAAGCCCTGATGCTGTACAGGACGGAAATACCCGGGGGCTGGGCGGTGTAGCCACAAACATCCAAGTACAATGCAAACCCGCACCTGAGCACCATCAGCAGCAGCGGCAGCACGCAACACCAACCTGCAGACCTCCACACACGCCGCTGCATGCAAGCCCCTGCGCGCGCCTGTTCCTTCTACTTTCTGGCCGCTCGCAGTTCTCATGATCCACTACAACAAAAAAATCGCTTCCCCAGATTCATCCCACATACCCCTCACTCACACCACAGTTGACTGCCAGTCCACCCAGTCATCTCTCTACCAAGTTGTCGAACCGCATCCCCTCAAGCACCCCCCACACTTTCCCGCTCACCTGGGACTGCTGCCCCCCCCGCCCGGCGCACCCCACACCGCAGAACGTTGCCGGACAGAATTCGAACACGCTGTTGCCAGCGGTTGTGTCGTGAAGTGCACCAATGAACAACCAAGTTGTGTTGTCATGAGTAGAAACGCCATTTATTCAGCAGCACAGGTCTGTGCGGCCTGGCCACCTGATGGCAGCATTATGGTCCAACGCTGGTTTACATAAGTTTTACTACCACACCAGTCGACTTGAGTGAGTCACTGTCGAGCCCACGATCGTTGAGTGACAACCACCGTGACGACTGGGTAGCATTTGCAGCAGGTGTCAGTGCTCCCAGAGTGAACGCCGTGGAAATGGGTCTGCAAAAGACCGGCCTGGCATGTGTCTATACTCGTCTATCTTTTAATTAAGCTGACTGCTCCGGAAGTTTCACTGTATATATACTACACACCAGGGCCACTCATGTGGCATGTGTATGCATTCGTAAACTTCTGTGCTTTTATTGAACTCCGCTTAGGGCGCGGAAAGCCTTGGCACACGGTGCGTGTGTGACCAGAAAAAGGATGATCAGACACGCGGTTGCTAGCAAACAGGCTGGCAATGCTCAGCACAGTGCGTATACTCGAAGGAAAGCCTGGCATGTTGCCGGAGAATTACTCTAACGGATTACAGCCCCATGTCCCAGGGGACCTGCTCCCACCAATACATGTACTACCACACCGCACCGGGGCCACTCATGTAATGGTCACACGGGCGACAACAGAGCAACAAGCATGACGCCACCATACCTCAGGCACAGCGACCATTTGCCAATGCAATGTGCTGCTCTCATTTCCACTGGGCAGTGACCACTGGCAGTGGCACTGCTTATGTGCTGCTCTCATTCCCACTGTAATGCTAAGCTTGTCAGGCCTGTCAGCCACACCGTCCCCACACAATGTGACCCACTGAGGTGCTGGTGGCAGGCTCTGTGTACAACACGTACAGGCCTGCGGTGCTGTGCACAGTGTGTGCAGCATGTACATGCCACACAACCGCAAATGTGTGTGTGCGCTGGCACCAATGCACACGAAAGTCACACAGTACGGCCCTTACGGCCCCTGCTGTGGCACCTCCAAGTTCAACTGCAGCTTCAACAGCAGCAGCAGCTGTGGGGCAGCGGCTGACGACTTGCTGTTGCTCCCAAGGTGTGGCCCATTCCTGTTGCTGTGCTATTGGCAAGGGTGCAGTTGAGGTGGAAGGTGCCCTGCTAGGCGCAAGATTTCAAACCTGGCCTATGCACATTGCCGGTCCCCCAGACGCTGCGCCTTCACAGTGTACCATGTGTCCAGCGCAAACGCCGCATTAAATGGCTGATGATCCACTTAACTCCAAGTTGAACTTCAGCTGTTGGTGCACGGCGTGCCCAGCCGTGTGGCAAGGGCTGCCGCAGCTCCTCCCCCCAATGCGTAATTTCTGGATGGGAGACGGCGCCTGCTGAAGTTGAAGTTTTAGTTGTAGTTGAAGTTGGACTTGAGTTTGAAGTTGAAGATGAAGGTGAGTACCTGCACCTAGTCCTGCGGCGCCCGCTTCTGCTGCTTTGACCACTCGAACTTGCGCAGTGCGCCATCGGCGGCTCCGAACATGGCGCTGATGGCAGTGGCAGCCTTGTTGGTGGCCGCACCCACGAGCTGCAGTGCAGAACGCAAAGGACACAGCAGAGCGACTAGGGTTGGCAAAATGCGTATATTTGACTTTCGGATACCTATATATATACCTACTTAAGGCGTGTTGTAAGTATACATGGCGTATATGTGCGTATCTGACAAAGCCATATTGGCATAACAGGTACTTCCCATGATTACTTTTTTATTTTCAAGCCCATCGTGTCGCGCCAGGCTGCAGCTTACAGCATAGGCAGACAGCAGGACCAACAACAAAACAAAAGTATTGAAATTATTCACAATATGATAAACATGGGAGTTTATGGGTATTGCTGTACATCGCTCTGAGCGACATGGCGTTACACCGCAGTGCAGTGCATTGCATACCACTTATACCTGTTTGTGGCATCCTGTCAATGCAACAAGTGCGTAGCCCCACCCATGCACGAGGGCATGTGCTTGATGTGTTTGTGAAGTGTATGCAGATTTCTGTTGAAGTTGTGACCTGGAAGCCACAGGTGCCAGGTGTGTGCCTCAGTGAGCGTTTCCGTCTAACAATGCAGCCCGGACATGCAATGCAGGACTCAGTGCTTCGATGACCAAAACCTCACGCGCCAAGGCAGCCAACATCTTATTTCTTGAAGTTAAGTATTGCATCCACGTGAGACATCCATCCAGCTTCTGGTGCTAGAGGCCATGGCGCCTACAGTTGTATACACTGCTGCAGCAGCTAGTGAGAAACAGGGTTTGGCGGTAAAGTCAGCTTGAAGAGAAAGAGAAGCATCAAGGACTGCCCTAAGACGGCCTTCTTTCAAAAGACTCCTTCTGCATAGCCCGCCGCAAAGTTTGGTTGTAGGCAGCACAACTCCTAGTGCGCGAGCACACTTGCTGGTTGCGAGAAGCTGTGACGCATATCATATGCGGCACGGCCGGCGCGTCTCTGGACTCATCTACTACAAATCATACTCGGTGTGCACATGACCCCATGTCTCTGCACTACTAGTAATAGCCAACTTGACTAGGCTAGTAGTAGTAAGGAAATTCGGAAGGTTCCAACATGTCTCGCACCTTGGCAACAGGCCCCACGCCTGGCACACCTTCCAGCCTTCCGCTGAGCCACAGGATGACACTGGTCGCAGCTGCCACGTGCTGCGGGTTGCTAAGCACCTGAAGACACAGGTGCAGAGCCTTGTTGGGCAGGGAGCCCGCCTCCATGGCTTTCACAGCGGTGCTTGAACTGACGCCCAGCAGCGAGCTGAAAGGCAGGGGCAGTGAGGCCACGGCGTAGAGGGTGGCGGCAAGGTAGTTGCCAAGGCTGTAATAGTGGGCGGCGGACGCGGCATTGATGACATTGCTGACGCCCGGGATGAGGCTCCACACCAGCGACATGGCGTTCTGCTGCTCTCCTGCCGCTCCTCCTGCTGCTGGCGTCGACTGCTGCCGAGATGCTGGATTCCGAGCTGGCGGTGGCGTCTGCTGCTGACCGAGGTGCTGGCTGTGGCGCCGCTGGCTGTTGCCGCTGCTTCAGGGCTTTCAGCCTGCCGCTCTCCTGCAGGCGCCGCGGGGGCTGGTACCGTTGACGAGTGCTCGACAGAAGGCTGTGCCGTGTCCTGGACTCCTGGTGGGGTCGGACAGGTCCGCGCAACTTCAACTGCAAGTTCAAGTTCGGTATCTGTGCCCCCAAGCCCCCCAAGGGCATAAAAATAAAAAAATTTAAGCGTTTGTGTCACGTGTAACGAGCGCTCTGGAGCCGTGTGCAGAGCTACGTTTTGCGGATCTGATGGCGCTGAAACAAGCTCCAGCTTGCCCCTGGTGTCAATGCAACTTGGAAAAACGCTCCCCTCCCCGACTGACGTGTCGCTGTGTCACACTGTCATGCCATGCTGGTGCCACCATCCATGGTTGCCAAACTAATATTGGGAGTAGCAAGAAATTGAAGTACGACACAGGCACCATGTACTTGGCACAGAGTATTCGAGTTGTGGTTGACACAGTCCTCAAAACTTCCAAGTTCTGAGTTGCAAGTTTGAGGACTTCAGTAGCGAGATTGTCTGGAGGCAGCTGTGCCCCAGCAGGTTCCCTTTTGCTTGCACGTCATCCACCGTGCTGCATTGATGGGTAGCACCTGCAGTTTGCAGCAGCACATGCTGTGCAGGAATGCTGCAGGCGAAGGAGGGTGCGCTGCTGCCGCTGCTGAGCAGTCCTGCCTCAGTCGATTGGTAATGGGCCTCGGAATGGGCACTCACTACTCGCGCTGGTACCCCGGCCTCGTGAGGCGAGGGCCACATCAGTGATAAACCAGCAAAGTTTAAGCTGACGGCTACAACTTAGCCCCCCATAAGCAACAATATGTGTAAAGCAGATGTGGTTGAAGGGGTATGCTGTGGCCCATAGGCTGTGGGCACAGCGGCTGGTATGGCATGCACATCGACCACAGGTGTGCGTGAGGGCCTTGGACTGTACATGCTCACAACAGCATCCATGGCGATTGGTGATATGCATGCGTTGTCTGCCACAGCATACACTTGAGACAAGTAGAGGTACATTATTGCTACAGTATTGTACTCTTATTAAACTCCGCTTAGGGCGCGGAAAGCCCTTTGCACAGTATTGTACTGGTACTACTACTAGTAGGAGTATAAGTATATATTTCTGAAGTAGGTAAGATGTACTGCACGTACTTTAGTATACTTCATGTCAGTCACAAGATGCCATGTGCAGCGAAGCAGGCAGAGCGAGCAGTGCTAAGCAACAGCATAGAGCCGAGTCCGCGCAAATGCGTGCACGATGCTTAGTGTCTCTCATAATACGTGAATGTACTACAAAGTACTTCGAAGTACACTGGTACACTTCGAAGTACCAGGTATGTCACGTGTACATATACTTCAGTAGAAGTATATATGTTTATATGTATACACTGTACTTCTTGAAGTACCTAAATGTACTTCATGTGCTTCAGTATAGTGAAGTATACATACTTGGTCAGGAAGCATGTTCTGTGGGCCACAGTGCGGCATTGTCGCAGGGTGCACGCTGCTTGTGGGGGTCTTATGATGACCAGACACTGACGATGCAAACAATGCAAACAATCAGTGGACAGGCAGGTGTGTGCAAGCGTGGCGCCCTGTGGCAGACAAAGTTCGTAGGTTGCGTGTTAGACTTTGCGTCACAGCAATGTTAAAGCCCTTCATGCCATGCTGCGGCTGCGCGCTAGAGGAAGCAGAGCAGAGGCTGAAAAGCGCCTGACCAACAGGTGTGTGTCACACAGCAGCATGATGCCAACAGGGCACGCCACGCAGACCTGTGCCAGCTTCGACAACGCCAGCGTGGCCGCAAAACAGGTACCGACACAATTGGTGCGAAATCTAGGCGCAGCCCGTGCATCACAAAGAGTTGCGCGCCACAGCGGCAAGTGCTGGGCACTGAACACTGAACACAATCATCTATGGTCTCTCTTGGTGATGCACTGAGCTGATGGGGCTCAACGCCGAAGCCCTCGTACCGCGGCAAGGCGGAGACCAGTAACGAGGGAAAACTATTTAGTACTTCTCAGTGGCGGCTGTTGCTGCATCTGCGGCTGCATCTGCTGCTGCTGCTGCCACTGCCTACAAACTTCGGTGCAACTGCCACCACCACAATGTCAAGTGGCTGTCTCGGACACGGGGACGGTTCGGGAAGAGATGGGGCAGCGACCTCCCACTCTCCACAGAGGAAGACCCATTCCACATTTTGCTCCACTAATCACAACACGATTGTAAGTACGCGGTACTGATGTAAACACCTCCTGTGGTGGTTTATTTTCCACCAATGCTTGCCTGCCGCTGCTGCTGTGAGCCACTAATGCTGTAAAATCACACACACACACACACGCACGTGCATACACCCACCCACCCACCTACCCAGCTGTATGTTGCCGCCGTGCCGGCGCACCTGCTCCTTCGTTGACCACTGTTCCCGCCACTAGTAGAGCAACCAAAGTCTATGGAGTGAAAGGTGGAATATGTTTGGCCTCCCCGCGACCTGATCTGCTTCAGCCGCCAACCGTTGTAACCACGCTCGTCGACAATTAACAGCACAGCCCTTGCACAAACCCCGCTGCGAAGCAGCAGGGGGGGGCGCATGCTGAATGCAACGCTCGCCCCTCCCTTGAACCTGCTGCTTGGGTCGGGCCAGGCGGTCGAGGGGTGTGACTGCCCGCCACTTCTGGCCTCCGTGTCCGAGACAGTGACATTGTGGTGGCGCTCTCACCTGTCCCATGTGCCTGCGCCGCTCTTGTGGGCCCCTTCACAAACCGTTACACTGCCCAAGCCTTACAGGGGCGCCACATGGCGGACCCAGGCACTCGCTGACTGTTGGACACGCAGCGCCGTGTGTAGAGCGGATATGTAGCAGCCCTGGGACAGGCAGCCGCCCGCGTCTGTCTCAGAGGGAGGGGCTGGTGCATCCCTGCTAAACCAGGCTGCTTTGGTTGCCGGCCGCCGCTCCATGCAGTGCCGGCTGGAGGGGCGGTGGTGCAGCGCCCGGCACGCACAGCCCTCAGTGCCCGCAGCAGGCCTCGATGATGGACCTCAGGCACCTTCAGGGGAGGGGGCCCTGCCGGTGCGTGGCCTCCTGCCGCTCAGGTTAACTTAACTGTTACGCGGCTGCCCTGCGTGTGAACCGAGCACAAAATGAGACCAAGAAACTGTGCGCGCGCGCGCGCGCTTTGCTTTGTGCTTTTTGGTGCTGCTGAGCAGCATACTGCAGCGCAGACAGTACAGAGTGCAGGGGCGTAGTCACAGGCAGGACAGCCGCGTTTCGAGCGGCAGGAGGCCACGCACCGGCAGGCCCCCTTCCCTGAAGGTGTGTGTGGTCCACCCTCGAGGCCTGCTGCGGGCAGTAAGGTCTGTGCGTGCCGGGCGCTGCGCTGCGCCATCGCCCCTCCAGACGGCACTCCATGGAGCGGCGGCCGGCAACCAGAGCAGCCTGGTTTAGCAGGAGGCACCAGCCCCTCCCTCTGGGGCAGGCACGGGCGAGCGCTGCCTGTCCCACGGCCGCTGCATACTCTGTTCTAGGCGCGGCGCTGCGTGTCAAGCCTCAGCGAGTGCGTGTGCCATCCACGCGTGACGGCAGTTGCAACGTAACGGTCCCAGGGCACCTGTGGAGGCGTAGGGCATGAGACAGGTGAGACCGCCACCACAATGTCACGCTGTCTCGGACACGGAGGCCAGGAGTGGCGGGGCGTAACACCCCCTTAACTGCCTGGCCCGACCCCAGCAGCAGGTTAAAAGGGGGGGGCGAGGGTGCTTTAGGCGCGCGCTCCCGCCTTCTGCTTCGCAGCGGGTTTGTGCAAGGGCTTTGCTGCGGATTGTCAACGAGAATGGTAACGGTTGGCGGCCTGTAGCAGACCAGGTCGCGGGGAGGCCAAATACATCCCACCTTTCGCTCCATATTGTGCGGTTGCTGTATTAGTGGCGGGTGTTACGGGGGAAGAGGCTGTGTGGCAGCGACGAGCACCTTCGGCACGGGCAGCGACATGTGCGGGTGTTATTATACTACTGTAGTATGTGTTGTGTGTATATTATTATGTGTTTATGTGTGTGTGTGCATCATGTGCCCGTGTATGTGTGTGTTTGTGTCAGCTGCGGGTGTGGGAGCATTGATCACCACATGAGATGATAACATCAGTACCGCGTACTTACCACATAGTACCGGTACAACAGTGTTGTGACTAGCAGAGCGAACGGTGGAATGGGTCTTCCTCTGTGAAGAGTGGGGAGGTCGCTGCCCCATCTCTTCCCGAACTGTTTCCGTGTCCGAAACAGTTACTTGACATTGTGGTGGCGGCAGTAGCCCTGAAGTTCGTAGGCAGTGGCAGCAGCAGCAGCAGATGCAGCAGCTGATGCAGCCGCAGACGCAGCAGCAGTTGCCACTGAGAAGTACTAAGTAGTTTTCCCTCAATCCTGGTCTCCACCTTGCCGCGGTACGAGGGCTTCGGCGTTGAGCCCCATCAGCTCAGTGCCTCACCAAGAGAGACCATAGACAGGTACCATGATTGTGTTCAGTGTTCAGTAGGATGGCACTTGATCCTGTGTGGTGCCTGTAAAGTGGCTACCGCTCACCCGCCCATTACTTTGACAGTTGTGTCCAGGTGCGGAAAAGTACCAGAGTACCAGAGCGATGGTGGCACACAGTGCATGCCGCATGCCGTGAAAACATAATGTATGTGTCACCTGTGCCAGTTAATGCGTCCCTGGTCACAGTGAGCTAGCTGCTGTAACCCGCAAAAATTCATGTTGAAGCCCAAGCACCGACCCCTGTGTGCCCTGCCCTGCTGAGCTCTTGCCACCCACTGGGCAAGTGCTTCAAGAAGTGAGGGTGGGAGTTTACAAACGGGCTGGACTTGGTGCAAAATTTGGTGTCGTGGCCCAGAGACGCGGGGTCGTGTGCGCGCCGATTGCAAGTTCAAAGCCCAAAAGTCCAGACACAGTCAGTGGTGTTTGACTGCAGCACAGTACTTCCCAGTAGTGTGTTGTGGCAGCGCGCTGAACGGTGCCAAGCTCAGCAGTACTTGCACGAGGCAAAGCTCAGTGCTAGCAGCTGCTGAGCATGCTGGTGAGCCTTGGTTGCTGAGCACAAAGCACCAGTGACTGCGCAGCACACACCCTCATGAATGCTGATCATGAGATCATTGGGTGATCACGCGGCCGCTTCGCGCCACACCTGACGTGTCCGTAAATTGAAGCACCTCAATGATGCTACTTGTCATTTGTTATGAAACCTTACCTTACTGACCTCGATTGGTTTGGTGTATAAACTGAAGTATGTGATACTTCTGTAGTAAACTTCGAAGTTTACATAAGTATACCTCAAAGTACTTCAGAAGTATTACATAAATACGTGTAGCCGCCACCACATGCCACCACCTGACTGAGTCGGGCCCACTCATTCGTTTGGAATACAGGTTTAGCACAGGTTTTAACTTCAAAGTTAAGCTCGGCGCAGTGCCCAGGACTGAAAGATGCATGCTGAAACGGTTTGCAGGCCAGCTGCACACACGCAATATACCATGCAGGCACGATATACCATGCAGGTGTGAATGCACCCACCATTTCCACGCTTCAGTTGCGCTCACATTCATCCCATTGCTGGTGTCTGGTGCTCAGCTTAAAACAGCTGGTGCGTGGGATTCCGGAAAAGTGGTGGCGGAAAAGTGCTGGTAGCAGGTAAAAGCAGACGTGGTGGCAGCGGCGTGAATATGTTCGAAGCAGCACCCACCACATCTCACGACAGCGGCAGCTCTATTGCTCAGCAGCAAAGCACTTAAGAATTGCAACGAAAGCACGCACAGCAGCACACAGGTGTATGCGAAGCACAGTCACCATTGAGCAGGATGTGTCTATGACCACAACTACCGCACATGCACCCTCCAGGGGTGCCACTCAAACCAAGAGACAGGCACCAGCATTCTTGGCAACGGTAAATAACAGCGTTGCTCCACGGGCCTGTGCCCTGTGCAGCGCTGACCACAAGCGCAGCAGAAGCCGCCCACGCGTAAATGCTGCTGCACTGGCGGCATGCCTACACAAACATGTCACCATACCAACCACGACAATATGTCACGACATATACACGGCCAAAGCGCTTGCACCACTGGGAGACCGTTCGGTGTACGTGTACCGGACGCTAGCCAGCGCGGTGCTGCCAAAATACCTACTGCGCTGCGTGCTCCCCCCCAAATGGGTGAGCGTCCACATGCAGACTCATTGTCCGTGCCGCCCATGCACGGTTCCCTCCCTACTCACTCACAATGACAAACGGCATTGCACTCCAGCGGTACCACCAAAGTGGAGGTGCCTCGGTGCGTGGAGGTTGTATGGCGAGCTTGTTGCCAGTGCACTGACACATGGCGTAGCTGCGCCTGGCACGGCGCACTGTGTGCACCGCTGTCACGGCAGCTTGCAGCCCTGGGGGAGCGAGCCACCAGCGCTGCATGCGCATGGCACGCCTACTGTGGAGCCTGCACCAAGGTGCTGAACTGCTGTTCTAGCACGGCAACCACGCTGCAGTGGCATTCAGTGAAGCCGTGAACTTCAAAGGAGCTCCTTTAAAGTTCACGGCTTCATTCGGTAGCGGGTTATGAACGCGCGCAGCGGCTGCGGCCCGCTCGTAAGACTGAAGCTGGCGCTGCAGCGCCATTCCTGGATGTGCGGACTGTTCCTGGTTCTCCGGAACAGCGCTCACTTGGCGGATGACGACAGGTGCAGCTGGTGCGCGCCGAAGCCCTTGGAGGCCTCCGTGGAAAACGTTGGCACGAACTTGGAGCACTTGCCCAGGACGGCGTAGTCGACCATGGCGAGCGAGCAGCCGAGAAAGCGCGAGGCGTCGATTACGCGCGCGTGTTTCGTCGAAGCGTCGACGGCCCCGTACGTCGCGTTCGACAGGTGCGCGAGAGAGAGGACGCCGTAGTGCAGCTCCAGGCCGTGGAAGAACGTTACGGGGTCGGGCTCGTTTGTGGCAATGTAAAGGGTGGAGCCGCTCGGCACGAAGGGCTCGATGGTGCGGCGGATGCCCTCGGGGGACGTTTCGTAGTCCAGGTTGGGGTAGCGGCTGGCGTTGAAGTTGAAGTCGGTGTTGAAGTTGGTGGAGAGGGTGCAGGGAGAGAGCAACAGGTTGAGCAAAAGCGCGTAGAGGCGAGTCAGCGGTGCAGAGTATTATAGTGGTGGATTGTGGGCTTGATGGGGTAAGGTTGAGGCGTGTGAAGTTAGGGGCGGCAGGCATGCAGGCATCGTTTTTCGCCAGGTCAGCACCACTTCTGCCAGTACAGAGTAGTGGCGGCGCACCAGCACACCAGCTCTGCCTGCTAGCAGCAGCAGCAGCTGATGGGCGACACGCAAGCCGCATAGCCATTGACCATGCAACAAGAGAGGCAGCACCGCTAGTGGAAGCACGTGCATACTTCAAGTAGAAAAATATCTGTCAAAACGGCCAAGCAACAGTTTTCTTTGCTGGAAAGGGGGTGCTGCGTAGTTGTCGGTACAGGAGCACTGCTGTGCTATGCGCCTGCACCGTTGCGAAAAGCACAAGCGCTGCTCGGTGACCTCGTGGCCTGGCCCTGTACTTCAAGTACAAGTAATTTTGAAGTACACACACTGTGCCCCTCGCACGTGCACCATGCGGCAACGGACCCTCAGCGGCGCTGTAGGGAGATGCAGGTGACCAAGGAGAACC
>JAULBY010051249.1:0-11762 GCA_032358315.1 Ophiocytium majus
TGCCGGCGGCGGCGGCGGCGATGCTGCTGCGGAGGTGCAGCTGGAGCCAGCGGTGGCGGCGAGCGGCAGTGTGATCGCGCTTAACGACGCGTTTGATGCGGAGCTGGCGTGGTTTGAGCAGCGCTTTGGCTTTCTGTCGATGCCCACACAGTCGCTGCTGTCCACGCTAGAGAGCAGCGGCACCCTTGCACAGCAGGCGGCCGCGATTGCCGCTGCCGACCCATCCCTTGCCGCACCAGCTGCCGCCGATGCCACCGCGGCACATGGCACTGCGGCTGTTGGCGGTGCTGCCGCCGCTGCTAACGCCACCGCCTTTGGGCTTGCTGGCGGCGGCGGCGGCGGCGGCAGCGGTGGCGGCGCCTTTGGGCTTCCAGGCGGCGGCGGCGGTGGTGGTGGTGGCGGCGGCGGCGGCGGTGGTGATGATGGTGACGCAGTGGTGGTGGAGCGCATGATGGACGCACTGCCGCTGGCGGCCCACGCAGCCGCCATACCGCCGCCGCCACCAGATGACTTTGGGGTTGAGGTTGTGGGTGGCGGCGGGGCGGCTGTGCCAGCGGCGGTGGGAGGGGGGGCAGAGGCGGTGGCGGTGGTTGGCGAGGCGCCTGATGAGTTGTTGGGGGGGCAGGTACACCTCGGGGAGATGCTGGGGCTGGAGGGGCCCATGGAGAGGGCTGTGGACGGCGTGGCGCACACGGTGAGAGTGCCTGCAAAACGAACTTCAGAAGTGTACACTAAGTACATACAGTGCACTCGCGACATAGTGCGCTTTGATATGTAGTGCGGTATGCAATCAAGTGCGGGGTCCAATGGCCTGTCGCAGCCCACATGATACTCTCCAAGTTAAAACATGTACAGTGCCCTGTTTGACATGGTGCGGAAGCCGCATTAAATTAAGGCGAACTAAATCGCAAGGGCACTGTGCCGCAGCTGACTGCCCGCTACCCTGCTTGTTGGCACCTCTGCCCCTCTGCGGTTGATCACGCTTTCCTGCAGCTGCTGTTCAACATTGCCTTCCTGGCACTCTTCCAGTGGCTTCCCTTCTGGGTGGGCGTGGTCACCTGCCGCACCACCTTTGCAGCCGCCATGAACGCAGAAGCGGGGCTGCTGCCGCGACGAGAGCTGCCCACCATGGCGGCGAGGCTGATGCAGGCTATCACAGGGGAGCCGTGGGCAGGTGAGCTGCTGCTGCTGAGCAGCACTGCTACTGAGTGAGCACCGCTGTTGGGCGAACCCTGTTGCTGAGCACTGCTGGTGGGCGCTGCTGCTGAGCACTGCTGTTGAACGCTGGTGCTGTGCACTGCTGTTCAGCTGCTGCTGCTGAGCGCTGCTGCTGAGCTCGTGCGCCACGCGTTTTGGAGCAGTTAAGCAGGGCAGGGTACTCCAAGACTGGGTGCATGGTTTCAACACACGGAGATGTAGACTTGGTGGAGGCGTTTGCCAATGATGTGCACCAGGAGGCCGCGCAATGCAACGGCTGCATTCCAGCAATGTCCAGCATTGGTGATTGCATGTACTACAGTGGTATGTGTGTGCTCATGCGCCATACTTTCCTGCTGCCACTGCCGCCACCTGCACTGCTGCTGAGCACTGCTGCTGCTGCGCACCGCCGCTCCTGCTTCTGCTGAGCACTGCTGCTGCTGCGCACCGCCGCTCCTGCTTCCGCTGAGCACTGCTACTGCTGTGCACCGCTGTGTGCTGCCTTCCGCTGAGCAGCTGCGCCACGCGCGCGCACAGAGGGCGGGTGGCTGAACCGCATGATTGGCTGCTGCTGCTGCCGCTGTGTGCTGCCTTCTGCTGAGCACTGCTGCTGCTGCTGCCGCTGTGTACTGCCTCCCGCTGAGCAGTTGCGCCACGCGCGCGCCCAGATGGCGGGTAGCTGAACCGTATCATTGGCTGGCGCAGCGGCCTGCTGCTGAGCACTGCTGCTGCTGTTACCGCCGCTGTGTACTCCCTTCTGCCGAGCAGTTGCGCCACGCGCACGCCCAGAGGGCGGGTGGCTGAACCGCATCATCGGCTGGCGTAGGGGCCTCAGGGACGCACCCGCCACATATGCCGCTGGCACCTTTGGAGGCATGCTGCCGGCAGCCCTGGGCAGTGCATATCGACACCTGCTTGGCCTGGGTGGTGGTGCTGGGGGTGGCGCTGAAGGGGCGGCGGGGCGGGGTGTGCCCATGCAGCTGCTTCAGGTGAGCACGGCGGCTGCATGGTGCATGTTCTGGACAAAAACCAATTGTTTTTGGTTGATACAATGTGGTGCATGTCCTGGACAAAAACCAATTGTTTTTGGTTGATAAAATACTAAATTACCTTACAAAAAAGTGTGGAATGCAGTGAGGCTGAGCTTGTGCGCTGCTGCACATGCAGCTGCTGCAGGTGAGCACCGCGGCTGCAAGAGTGAATATTGTGTGGCTGCAAGAATTAATGTAGTGTGGCGAATGCTCACTCCAAACAGTTGTTTTTTGGTTGATAAAACACGGGCGAAAAAGTATGGAATGCAGTGGGGCTGAGCTCCTGCACTGCCGCACATGCAGCTGCCGCAGGTGAGCACACGGCGGCTGCAGTGGTGGATATCCGGCCAAACAAATGGTTTCTGGCTAACAACAATACAGTGCACTCGCGATTTAGTGCGGGGAACTGTCACCCCCGTAGCACCCCGCACTAAAGCGAGACCCGCACTAAAATAAAGTTGGGCATCGTGTATCGTTTGTAAAGAAAGTGATCAGTGACGGGTCTCTGGACCCCACATTACACCGCATACCGCACTAAATCACAGCGAAATAAGTCGCGAGCGCATTGTACCTGCAATGAAGTAGGAATGCAATGGCGCTGAGCTCGTGCACTGCTGCTGAGCAGCAGCGGTGGTACACAGCACAGCGTGCGCGCCATGCACGGACGGCGGACTGTTGTTGTGTGTTGAGTCGCTTGGTGTCTGAACCATGTTTGTTCCTGTTGGGTGCGTCTGGAGTGTTGCAGCAGGCGTGCGGCACGATGATACCACCAAGTCTGCAGTGTGCGCCAGTGACATACGCCAGCGTTCCACATGACATTAGCGAGTCGTGCCATGCCGCTGCATGCGCACATGCCACGGCATTCACCCAACCCACACTCACCACCCGCCGCCACGCTAGAGTTGGCCGATGCGGTATCGGCACCGCATTTTGTTACGTGTTGTTGCCAATATCGGCAGTACCAGTGACAACCGCCGCCCTCCCACGGTACCTCAAGATAGTGGCCTAGGTGTTGCTGCTGTTCCTGTGCTCCCTGCCCAAGCCGGTATTGCAATACCGTCAATACCGCGAACCACCACCGCCACTCATCCTCCAATACCGCAATCACTGCCAGACCCCCATGGTACCCAACTCTACTACTAGGGTTGCCGCAATCATATTCTCCTTCCAAATTGCTCGAAGTACGTCGTACTACGTGGTAGTTCGCAGCGAATTTTTCACCGTGACCTTATAAAAAAAACTTGCAACATCTTCCACAATGTTTTGTGCTCAGCACAGTACAGGCATCACAAACGCCCAGGCATTGTAAGCTTCTGCACACATCTGCAGCGGGCATGATGGAACTACCGTTGACCACAATGTCCAGAAATTACGATTCCGGCAACCCCATCTACTTAACTACCGAAACTGACGGAGTGTAACCCAGGGGTCTTGTTCAACGAGGATGGGCGTTGTGCAGCGTCATATGACCCTATATACCGCCTCCCGTGAGGCTGACGGCGCCTTAATGACGACAACGGTGGGGGGGTAATCTATACACTTTGGGTACTGTGAATAACGCGGGTGCATTGCATAACGCCTCCCCTGCTAGCAACAGGAAACCCCGCCGCTGACAACGCGGGGGGGCGTTATAGTCCGTCACTTTCGGTAGCCTCACCTGGCTGCTGTGCTGCCATGGCCGCCCTGCTGCCAACCCCTGTCTGCACTCCCCCAGGATCTCCTACCCACTGACGACCCTGCGGCACTCCAATTCTGGGCAAACCTACTGACCCTACACATTGGCTGGGGCGTCATTGTGCTGGCGGTGACGCCCCCTCTGCTGCTGGTCTTTGCGACACTGCTGCACTGCCTGGGAGGGGGCATACGCAATGCCGTGAGGGGGCTGGTGGCTGGCAATGGCGCTGCCAACAGGGCGGTGCCTGCTGAGGGTGGGGAGGCGGGCGCTGACGAGGCAAGGGAAGAGGGGCAGGCGGCGGGTGATGAGGGGGGGCTGCAGCAGCTAAGGCAGGAGGTGCGTCAGCCATCATGTTATGCGAAGTATTGCAGTTGAAGTTTGTGTTGAAGTTTGTGTGTTGGTGCAGGAACAGAACATCACGTGCGCACCAGTACACACTATGAGTGGCCGACTGATGACAAGAGCATGGTGGGGCGCGGGCGGCTGGCTGATTGGGCAGGCTGCGCTGAGCAAAATATGCTTGTACGCATCAGTTGAAGTTACAGGAATGTGTGCTGGTTGTACGCGGGAGCATGTGCCTGTTGGTGTGGGTGGCCGGCGGCTTCCCAGAAGTCATGAGTTGGTTGTTGGAGTTTTGGCGGTTGTTGCAGCAGCTGTGAGGTGCTTGTGTTCGCCATGAATGTGGGGCAACATGCAGGGTTTTGTGTGCCGTGCCGCCTGCAATGCCACCCAAGGAGTGCACAGCAGTGCATGAATTTTATACCATGTGTGTGCAACAGACAGTGCTTGCTCATAACACCGTCATGGTGCTGCTGCTGCTGCCACTGCTGCTGCTGTGGCTGTTGGTGGTGGTGGTGGTGTTGCTGCTGCTGCTGTGGCTGCTGCTGCTGCTGCTGCTGTGACTGCTGCTGCTGCTGCCGCCGCTGCTGCTGTCGCCGCTGCTGCTGCTGCTGCTGCTGCTGTCGCCGCTGCTGCTGCTGCTGCTGCCGCTGCTGCTGCTACTGCTGCTGCTGTGGCTGCTGCTCTTGCTGCAGATTGTGGAGGCAGCAACCGTGGCGTTGCGCCACTGCAAGGTGTGCAGCCGCAACAAGGCCATGTGCAGCACCAGTGCAGCAGCAACGCTTTATTTTGACAGCATTGTGCGCCAGCTGTGTAGATGCACATGATTGCCGCTCATGCTGCTGCCACCACTGCGAGTGGCATGGCTTTTGCTGCCAGCGCCAGTATATGCCCCGACTGGCGCGCACTTGGCCACCGCCATACCGTACATGTCGGTGTATAAGACCCCCCCCCCCCCAGTACAAGACCCCCTCCCAGTATAAGGAATCATGGGTTGAATGGTGTGTGCCCAGACCGACATGCACGTGGCCACTGCCATACCATACATATCGGCGTATCCGACCCCCCCCCCAGCAGATACATGTACTTCTAAAGTAAGAGCTCCCCGCTTGAGTGGATGAAGGGCCTCTGCCTGCAACTGTGGGGGTTATCTGTGTACCTCAGAAGTATTTACAGTAAGTATAGGTAGAGTTACACATGTAGTAGTACAGCCCCCCCCCCCCCATATAAGAACCCTCCGGTGGTAGCGCCGGCCAATGCTCAGCAAAGCAACCCGGGGGGTCTTATACACCAATATACTTATGAAGTACCATGGTATGCGGTAAACGCCGCCCCTGCCCGCAGGTGCCTCGCGGTGTGCAAAGCGGCTTGGCGCCACCAGCTGACTGGTTCTCTGGTGTTTAGCATGCCGTTGGTGCGTTTGTGCGGCCTGCAGGCGTCCTTTGTGTTCTTCATGGAGCTGGCCGTGCTGCCGCTGTGCCTGGGAGTGCTCATGGATGTGGCCACGCTCAGGTACTCTATCACTCAACAATGGCTAGTGATGGGTCACGGCTTACAAGTTTTCCATGATACACCGTATGTAAATACGGCGCACAACATATACAGTTGAGCGTATTTATACGGCAAATACGCCGTATATCGCGTTTGTGGGCATCTTGTATAACGTATAAAATAGTATAAAATACATGATACGCCGTGACCCATCACTACTCAACAATGACTCAGCTACGCAGTTACCGCTGCTGGTTGTCCACAGCACTTTGTGTGTTCGTGTGCACACACTGCCGGGCATGTGCCATTGCCACCCGTGGGCGTGCTGGCATGTGTGACATGGGCTCTTGCACGCCCAGAAGTTCAAATAAATACAACTACAATGGTAGTTAAGGAGGTACTGCAGTGAAAATGACACCAGCGGCCACGGCAGCTGCTCATGATGCACATGAGCACCCCAAGAGCACGCAGCAGCGGCCCAACTTCAACTAATACACAAACTTAAACTTTGCAAGTGCAGTGTGAGCAGTTACAGTGGCACGAGCGCCTGCACAGTACTTAGCATGTGTGGCTCAAATGAATGAAACTATCAGGGGTATCTGACCCAGGTAGCGGCAGAGGGTAACAGCAACTACTCACAAAACAGGCACACGCCGTGATAACAGCGGCCGGGTGCGCCAGGCATGTGCCTGGGCCACTGTGTGCGGGCATTATATATGCCTTTGAAGCATGAAAAAGAACCAGGTATTCCCCCTGGCAACTCATGCTACCTGCAAAGCTGCACAGACCATCTTGCATGTCACCCCTTCGTGCCAGGCCATGCCTCCAGCCAAGGCCGTGCTGCAGCACTGGACCAGACACCTCGCGTACAACACCATGAGCTGAACCATGCACATGTGCACGGCACCACACCCACTAGCCGATCAACCACCAATCACCCCACCCGCTGTCCCTGACACCGCTGCTCCACCGCGTGCAAACCAACACTACCGTCTGTGACGCACTGCAGGGTGTTTGGCACGACACTGCCCAACCGACTGGCGCTGGCAGGGCAGGCGCCATTGGTGTCGGTGGTCATGCACTGGGGAGGTGGCCTGGCGTTTGTGCTCGCCGCGGGTGTGGTAATGCGCGAGCTGCGCAAGGTCGTGGTGGAGGAGGCTCTCAAGGTTTGTCCAGGAGCCGCCTGGGAAATGTTGTTGTAAGCCATTGGAGTAGTGCTCTGGCAACATGCCAGGCTTTCTTTAAAGTACGCTAGCAACAGCATGTCTGATCATGCTGTTGCCGACCGCACGCACACCAAGTGCAAAAAGCTTTCTGCGCCCTAAGCGGAGGCAAGAAAAATACACTGCGCTCGTGCTTTGGTGCGGGGTAGTGGCACCCTGAGGCAAGAGCCGCACTAAGCCAATAGGGTGCTGTACCGTGGTCTATCATTTACTAGTAGTACAAGTAGACATAAAATTGTGTGTTTGTGACAGGCCTCTGCACCTGGCACCAAACCGCATACTGCATTGAATCAAAGCGCACTAAATCACGAGTGCACTTTCCCAGGGTGACGTAGTTTGGTCAATGCTGGTTTTGTGACGTGCTGTACTAGTAACGTTGATTGAGAACAGGCGTGACTCAGCCACTAGGCAGTCGCAACCCCTTTTATAGCAGTCCCAGGCATCACATAGATGTTCATAAAATCATGTGGCATGTGACAGGCATCTACTCCCGGACCAAACCGCACACCCATTTTCAACCAAAGCGCACGTGATTGCGCGTGCACCGTACCAGGGTTATGTGGTTCGGTACTGGTCTTGTGACATGCTGCGTTGGTAGCGTTGATTGACAACCTGTGGGTGTGACATGAGCCAGTGGGTAAACCCTTTTGTAACAGCCCCAGGCATCACATAAGTCTGAAGTGGCACCAGTAGCGATGCCTGCTGTGTCAACTGCCAAGCACGCACGACCGAACAGCCCCATTGCAACATCAAAGGCCGGGGCTGGGCTGGTTGGATGCAATGCCACAAGTGTGGTTTGCTGCCTATGCGGGTGGTGTGTACCGTGTTTTACTGCCTTGCAGTAATCGCTCAGGCGGACGCTTGAGAGGTTCAAAATGAACCGGGGGGGGCATGCTACTTTGGGAGCCACTCAAATAAATGCTGCCAAAGTATATTATTTATAAGCAAGATACTCTAGCATTGCGGTTCCTGATGACGCAAAACGATGTGGGGGAAAGGTGACTATGGGAGGCACCCGATGGAGTACAGCAGTTTCAGCCCTGGGTGACTACTGCAGAAGAAGACGACCGTAGCTTACCCACATGCGGTTCATCATTGACCGCTCTGCACCACTGCTCTGTTTTTCACGTGTGACTTTTTGTGTGCCCTGTCCCACACACACACCCACAGCACGTGCTTCCCATGCCCCGTGCGGACCACCTCAACGAAGAACAGGTGAGCATAATGATTGATTACTAAGAACAGGTAACAAGCATTATGATTGATTACTGAGAAGAACAGGCAAAAAGCATTTTGATTGATTACTGAGAAGAACAGGCAAAAAGCGTTTTGAGTGATTACTAAGAAGAACAGGTAAGCATTATGACTGATTACCAAGAACAACAGGTGAGCATTATGATTGATTACCAAGAACAACAGGTGGGCATTATCATCAATTACCAAGAAGAACAGGTGAGCGTTATGATTGATTGCTAAGAAGAGCTGGTAAGCAATCATTATCAAGCACGAGGGTGCATGGAGGAAGAGGAGTGATGAGCACTTGTGAACCTGGTCTTGCAGTCCATCGCCACATACCTTGTGCGGACCACCTCAACGAAGAACAGGTAAGCGATCATTACTATATACTACGTAGTACTTCTGAAGTAGTAAGTAATGATTACTAAGATTACTTAGCATAAGCAATGATTAGTAAGCATGAGGGTGCATGGAGGAAGAGGAGTAATGACCACTTTTGAACCTGATCTTGTGGTCCAACGCCAGAGCGTCACATGTGTGACCCATTGCGTGGCTTTGTCAAAGAACAGGTACAGTAAGCAATCATTGCTAAGCATAAGCAATGACCACTAAGCATAGGGGTGCATGGAGAAGGAGGTCTGATGAACACCTTTGCACCTGGGTTTGTAGTCCAGCGTAGCAGCAGAGCGGTACACGTCATATGAAAACTCAACCTAGGAGCGATAAACTCTAGGTCTACCCACCGGTATGGGCCGTCATCCTGGGCGGATCCGTGCACAGGGTGAACAACGCAAAGACAGCGCCTACGAAGGCACCAAGTCTCGCACCTACCGAAGTTCATGTGTGACATGTGTGACCCATGGCATGCCTGTGTCCTGCGCCACTTGGCCATCATTGTCAAGCGCTTTGCTCCTACTGGTAGACATCTGGCCACTTCATCACAGGCAGGTGCCACTGCCATGAAGTCTGTGAAACTGCTGTCCAACTGCCTCTGCAGTCTCGATCAAGTGCAGTGTGCACCTAAGACTTGTCGCCTCCCGTGTCTGTCCCCTGCTGCCGCGGCCTTCGCTGTTCCTGCTGCTGGTTGCTACCGCTGCTGCCACTGCCGCCGCCACTGCCTGCCAACCCGTGGGCAGATGCTGGCGCTGGTGTTGGAGCGCCCGTTTGTGGAGACCATCACCAGGCTGATTGTCTACTTTGTGCAGGTGAGTGCCACACGGCGTGCCCTTAGGGTGCAGAGCTAGACGTGTGTTGTCACTTCTGCTGTGATGCTTTACCGCGCAGCCTGTAGCTGCGGTGTGACTTTGCACTCGTACACGTACGATTTGTAGTGCACCCTAACACTTTCCTGGAGACCAGCACTGATTGTCTATATTGTACAGGTGCGAGCCATGCTCTGTGGCGTGCACACATGTTGTATGTTGCTTCTCATTGGCCGAGCTTTTGGCCGTAGTTGGCACTCTTGTGCTGCAGTAGTGCTTCACAAGTCTGTAGTAGGTTGGTGGGTGTACGTGTGTTGTCACTTCTGCTGTGATACTGTACCCCACAGCCCGTAGCTGCAGTGTGACTCGGCACTTGTACACGTACAACCTGTAACACGCGTTTATGTCTCCTCTGTGCTGGAGACGTTGCGACTGCTACTGCACACGTGTCAGTAGTGATGGGTCACAGCGTATAATTTGCATTATACGCCGTGTAACGCATGTAAATACGCCGTATAACGTATGCAGATGAACGTATTTATACGGCAAATACGCCGTATATCGCGTTTTTGGGCGCGAAAATACGTAGGAATACGCCGTATTTTGTACCAGTACAACGTATAATGTACGTTATACGCCGTGACCCATCACTACGTGTCAGTATGTCGTGCGCAGGCTCATGTGGATGATTAGCTGTGTGTTCGTGTGCACGCAGCCCCAGTAGTGTTGCAAGCTGCCTCAGCTGGTCTCAAGTTTGAGTGCCTTTTTGTGGAGATGCGCCCATGTTTGCCCTTACCAGTACACTCACAAGACTACCACTGTTGCAGTCACTTGCCTGTGCAAGCACACGCCGACGTGTACAACCATTTGCCACAGCGCGTTCCATTGCCGGCGCACTGCTGCCTCACATGCGCTGCTGCACATTATCTCACACCCTGTCCCCCTGCTGCAACCGCTGTGCCGCTGTGTCCCTTTCCCCCTGGTTGGTCCGCCTTGTACTCTCTGCTTCTACTGTTCACTTCTTGTGCTGTTCTACTTTGTGCTCTGCTCTGTCCTGTGCAGTTTGTGGTGCTGGTGGTCTTGTGCGTGTACATGCCAGTGCGGCTGCCGGAGCTGCTTCTGCCTGGGCCCCTGCACAGCTTGGTGGCTCTGGACCTGACCTTCGCCAGCGGGTTTGTGCTCGAGGTGCAGCTGCCCATGGAATTGCTGCTCTTCCACGTTGGTGAGTAGTGTCATCGGCCACAGCATATAAATTTTCATCATGCGCGGTGTAACATACTTGGAACAATGTAAACGGAGTGTATCACGTATTCATTGTTCTGGAATAAACAAAACTTCAGAAGTACTACTAGTAGTTTATGCGGCATATACGCTACATTTCGCGTTTTGGGGCAGAGAAACTCGTCATATTATGAAATACTTTAGAAGTATAGCGTATACAATACTTGGTAAAGGTATTTTTTTCGCTCTGACCAATCGCTGTTGGTGCCTTCACACAAACGTGTGTACTGTGCGGCTACAAATGGCAATCGTCAAAGCTGCAGCATGCATGCGCTTGTGCTGGTATTTGGTTCGCAGCTCAGCGTCGCTCCTCAGCGTGATCGAGCTACGACCATGGTGCAGCAGCTTCTGCTAGCCATTGTTGGTTGCCAAGCGTTACCTGCTGAGCTGAGTAGTGGGTACATGTGTTCATACACACCATGAGGTGCGTCCAGTACACAGAGGATGTTGTGTCCTTGAACTGCCCTCGCTCGTGCATTTCTACCGTTTGTGTTCACAAGTAAATAACTGCCTTCTTGGGAACAAGTGTCATCCACATGGGAATATTCCCCTTGGTAGTTCCCGCATGCAGGTTGGTGGTGACGCGCACGCTTTCTGCAGCTGTAATTTCTGGCGAAGTTTCTGGTGTTGTACAGCTACCCGCAGCAGCGCGGTCACCTCTGCCATTAAATGGGATGTGGCCTCTTGCTTCATTGTGGCATATGCCATGTTCCATGGCACATGTTCTCACTTTGCAAGCCATCCCCCGCAAATTTGCTATCTGCTGGTGTGGCTGGCTGAGATGCACTGCACCTCCCCCCCCTCTCCCGCTACTGCTTTGCTTCGCTTAGCAACCAGGTGCTATATATACTTCAGAAGTATATACTTCGAAGTACATTTTATACCATTAGTCCCATAAGTATCTGGAAAGAGTTGTTCACTAGACAAAAAAAGTTTTGCAAATAGTTTTTTCAGTGTAGCGTCAATGTATGTGATAGCCAACTTCAAGATGCACATGCTGATAACTTCAACAAAATTGTCAACTTCAACTTGGAAGTGAAGTTGCAGCCGATTCCAGCCGACCTTCCGGTTTCCGGCAGGTGCGAAA
>JAULBY010051260.1:0-11761 GCA_032358315.1 Ophiocytium majus
CCGCCGCCGCAGCGCGCCGCTTGGCTGCTGAGCACTCCTCCCGTGCCGCCTCCGCCGCGCGCTGGGCACGCGCCGCCGCGGCCTCAGCTGACTGCTGCGCACGCGCGTCCGCCGCCTCTGCTGCTGAGCACAGCCGCTCGTGCTCAGCAGCAGCGGACTGCTCAGCAGACGTCAGAGCGCCGCGCACACGTGCGGTCTCCTGCTCCACGGCGCTCAGCTCGCTCCTCAGGCGGGAGAGCTCGTGCTCAGCGGAGCGGAGCTCGGTTCGCAGGCGCGAACAGCCCCTCTCTGCAGCTGCCGCACGCGCCTCCGCTGCGTTAGCGCGGGAGTCGGAGGTGCGGGCGGCTGCGTGCGCTGCGGCTGTGGCGGCGTCGGCTGCGTGGCGGTCTGGGGAGAGGCGCATGTGCGAGGCGGCTTGTTGCGCCGAGTCCATGCCTGCGGCAGCATGGACGGCACGAGATGGCGGCGCCGTGTGGGTGGTCAGCACTGAGATGATGTGTGTGTACAACGTTGTGTGGCGTGTGCATACAGCATGGCGTTGCACTGTTGGCAACTTGCATGAGGCACTGCACCATCAATTAAGCAGTTGTCTGCCGCTGCGGCCCCTTTGCGCACCCAAACACAGACAACCCACGCCGCACCCGCGACCCCAAACCGACACCAACATTCATGCACACAACGCACCGCCGCCACCCACGCTGCTGTCCCAGCTAGCGCGCCACGGCCCGGCCCTGCCCCCAAAGCACCCACTCTCCCCCTCCCCCACCGCCGCCGCCACCGCTGCCGCCGCCGCCGCGCGAGCCGCTTCCACCTCCGCCTCCGCTCTCGCCGCCCTCGCCGTTGCAGCCTCACACTTGGCCAGCGCCCTCTCCGTCTGCGACTCAAAGGCGTCTCTCTCCCTCTCCACGGCCGCGAGACCGCTGCGCAGCGCAGTCACATCTTGCTCAGCAGCCGCGCGCGCGTGCTCAGCAGCTCGTCGCGCGCCCTCCGCCTGCGCCGCCGCCGCCAGCGCCGCGTCCAGCTGCGCCTCGCACTGCTCCAGGCGCTGCGACAGCTCTGCTGCGGAGCGGCGGGAGGCGGCGGCGGCAGCCGCCCCCTCTGTGCTTGCGCGCACCGAGTCGGCGTGCTGGGCGCTGAGGGTGCGGAGGTCGGATTCGGCGCGCGCGGCGCGGCTGCGCAGCAGGGCGCACTCCTCTCTCAGGTGGGATTCCTGGGTGTGGCGCTGGTGGTGGTGGTGGTGGTGGCGTGGGGAGGAGGTGGTGGTCGGTGGCAGGGGGGAGACTGCTGGCAGGGGTGCTGCAAAAGGGGCTGCTTGCTGCGGTGACGAAAATCGCTGGTGTTTCGCTGCTAATGCCTGATGCTGCTGCGCGTTGCTACTGGCGGATTCCCACCCCACCATCGCCCCTAGCGATGGCGCTGCACCGCCAGCTGTTGCCCCAGCACCAGCATGTCCGGGGGGACTTGCTGAGAGGAGGGGTGTCAGCTGCTGCGACTGAGGCGTGTGCCGCTGCTGCTGCAGGGGCGGTGCGGTGGTGTTGGCGCTGGACAGCATCGGATCATCCTCGTCCATCTCCCGCTGTAGCGTCATCACAGCGTCGCAGATGGCCGCCAGGTCGTCATCAAAGTGGCTGTCGTCCCCTGCCTCCTCCTCCCTTTCCTCTTCGGCCTGGATCATGCTGAAATCCAGGGCAGGAGGTGACCTGCCTGCTGAGTGGTGGCGGCTGCTGTGGTGTTGCGGTTGGTGGTGGTGTTGGCGCTTGTCGCCAGGCTGCAGCCAGCCCAGGCGGCTGCCATCCACCACGACACCCCCCTCCATCGACCTTGTTGCGATGAGTGCGCAATCATTGCGCATGGTCATGGTTTGAACTGCCAAACTGCCATTGCTGGTGCTCAGCATAAACCTAAACCTCGCGAGCAGCAACTTCTTGGCAACGCATCGTGACACGGGCAGCATACGTGCAGCTGTTGCGGGCGCGCGGCAGTGCGGCAGCCATGACAAGCCTAGCCTCCACCCAGCCCCCCACCTCCCACAGAGAGCCTGTCAAGCGCGCGCAGTCCCGACCCAACGACCAGCAGAGGCGGCGAGAGGAACTGCTGCGCCGTCAAAAAGATGCTAGGCGCAACCTCACGGAGCACGCTCGCAGCCTGGCGGCGGCAGCAGCGGAGGACGGGGGTGAGGATAGGCAGCGGAAGCGCGGCGGGGATGGCAACGAGGCGGAAGCTATGGAAGTGGCGGCTGGTGGTGGTGGCGGTGGGGGCAAGCGAAACAGGGAAGCTAAGCTGCACAAAAGGAGAGACTACTGGAGTGCGCAGTTTGCATGCCCGGAGTGGATGACGGAGATCCCGCCGGACCTCAATGGTGCTGGCATCACTGATGGATCAGGTGGGCTTGCAAGACTCATGTCGTGCGATGTTTGAAGTTGTGCCAAGGTTGACGGACCGTAAAAGCCACCACACAGGATGTCAGTCCTTCACTTCCCTGCTAGCACCAGATGTGCACTTCGTGCCAAATGCACCAGTAATCAAACGGTGATGTGCTAGCCGGCGAAGCACTAGCAGGACAATGGTGGGTGGGAGTCGAAGTTTCCTTCTAGCAGCACAAACAGCACCAGGCATGACGCAAGTCAATCGCCCCTGCAGCAAACAGGCAGCGGTATGGAATGCCCTGGCTGCTGTTGGTCGCTGGCGAGCGGAGTCACTGTCGCAATCTGTTTTTCATGCGCCCGGCATTTCTGATAGTCATGGCTGGTTACCCAGCCGATCAACTCTGGCATCTTTTAGTCATTTGCCTACATTACTCATATACACCGAGAGTAATACATGGCCTTCGCTAACTGCTTTAGTGCCATGACTGTTTTTTGTGCACATGCAGTGGTGACAAAAAGTGGTAAGCCTGTGTAAGCACCTGCAGCTTCACACATCGGTGAGGCAATTGCTGCCACCTTAATGGGCATTGCTGGCAACCTCCAGTTCGTGCATGGTGCACACACAGCCAATAACAAGTGGCACACAGGCTGAGTGCAGCAGCCCACACAAGCCTGCGCTGGGTGGTGCCTCTCGCGGTACGCATGTATGCCTGATGTAATTTGTAACAATCAATTTGCTTGAGGTATACTCGTATGCAATTGTATTACTGTACCGTATGCGTCAGAATAACTGTGTTTTTACTGTATAATAAATACGTGTATGCAGTGCACTTGAGTTTTCATGCGCTTGGGCGCGGTGTGATGTATTGGTGCCAAGAAGTGCAGGGTGTACAGGCCTGTCATCGACCACAAACATGTATATATATGCCTATGCATCTGACGTGCCGTGCCCCTGTTTGTTTTTGTGTTTATTTGCTGACATCGCCCCAGTGAGGGCTGCACGCGGGGACAGCATCACCCCTGCGCTGAACAATGAGAGCGCCCTGCATGTTTGGCTTGTTCTTTGCTCATTTTACGGTCTACACATCCTCTCTCCTCTGTTTTTGTGGTGATGTGTGGCAAGCAGGGTGGTTTGTGGTACCGCGGCCGGAGGGCAAGCGCATGCTGGTCATTGCTGCAGACGGCTGGACCCTGGCGCGAGGCATGAATGGCGCTGTCTCTAACCGGTGAGGTGGCATTCCCATGTGAATGCATTGCATCTTGTTGCTGCGCGGCAAGAAGCAGCGGGCTAGGGGCAGTGAGCTGGTACGGGCATGTCATCCGATTGGTTTGGCAGCCTCTTACTGTGCCCCTACATAGTAGCCAGTATAATACTGTAGTGTATATTTGTCGAAGGTATGCATTACTATACGCATGTATACATATACTACGTACACGCTTCAAGGTACTGTGCCTGCCCATCTGCGCTTCTGCCTGTATGTCATTTCCTTCTGCAGCCTGGTGAAGGCATAGGGAGCATTGAGGGCACTCAGTTGGTGTGCGCACACACTGTATTTGGTGCTAGCTTAGCAGCCTCGCGGCTCAGCCTCAGGTGCGCCATCTTGCAGCAACCATTAATGACTCTGACTGCGACAGCGTTCGCAATTCGCTGCAACTTTTTAAAAGGAACCGCTACATGGTTCTAACGAAGCATTTGGCACTGCAACCAGTGCCGTGTCCCAGGGCGTACACATGTACAGTGGCCATGCTCATGTGCCAATGCACGTGTGTTACAGCCCGCCACGGGCTTGTACAGCAGACTGCGGCATCACTGGAAAGCAGGTGTGCTGCAGACGCTAGGGCTCACAGGCTGCGCCAGCGCAGCAGCCGCACCAGTGGATGCATGCGCACCAACGCCAGTCACTGTTGCTGTGTTTGACCCTGGCGGCACACTACAACTGCTGCTGCTGAGCACTGCTGCTGCTGCTGTTGCTGCTGCTGCTGAACACCGCTGCTGCTGCTGTTGCTGCTGCTGCTGCTGAGCACTACTGCTGAGCGCCGCTGCTGCTGCTGTTGCTGCTGCTGGTGAGCACTCCAGCTGCTGCTGGGCACTGATGCTGCTGCTGCTGCCGAGCACTGCTGCTGCTGAGCTCTGCTGCTGCTGCTGAGCACTGCTGCTGCTGAGCTCTGCTGCTGCTGCTCAGCAATACTGTCGCTGCTGTTGCTGAGCACTGCTGCTGCTGCTGCTGTTGCTGCTGAGCACTGCCGTTCCTGCCAGGTGGCGCAGCGCCCTGCCCAGCGGCGGTGTGCACTCCCGCAGGGGCGCGGGCTGCACTTTGCTGGACACAGTATACCACGAGCTGGACCAGACCTACTATGTGCTGGACATGCTGTGCTGGAACGACTACAGGTGACACGGAGGACGCCAGTGAGATACTCCAAGAAGTACTTCAAGTGAATACTTCAAGAAGTATCTTGTTGAGGTGACAGCAAGCTGCCATGCACGCAATAGGGTGTAGCTGTGGGGCTGCGGGCGAGGGACTTGTATGGCTCAGCTGCTGCACGTGCTGCAGTCTCTGGTGTGCGCACACTGTACGCGCGCTGTTAGGTGCAGTTTGCTGTGAGGCGGCTCCATGCAGGGTATAGTTCGAAGTGTTCCTGTGGTGTATTTGAATGCATGAACTTCAAGTAGTACATATTTATGCCACGTTTCACACTGGTGCTACACTAGTACTCTTGCTTTGAGTACATGTATACATTCGCATGTGTACATGTGTACGTCTACTTCAAAGAAGTACTTCGACGTATATGGCGTGTTCATTGCCAGCTTTCAACCTACTGTAGCAAGCCCTCTGAGGTGCGGGGTGCACACGGCTTCATGGTGCCGTGCGCGGTGGCTGCACCCTCCGTGTACCCCCCGAATGCCTCAGGCCAGAACAGACACCTTATCTTCACAGCAGCGCCAACGCACCCACCATCTTATCAACAGCCCCCCCCCCCCCCCGCCCCCCTGCCTCCCCCCCTTCCCCACACACTCTCAAACACCCACTTTGATACATAAACCACCCACGTGTGTCGCAGCCTGTACGACTGCACATTCGAGTTCCGCCAGTACTGGGTGCGCACAAAGCTGGCGGAGGCAGACGCAGACGAAATCGGCGACTGGAACCCCCATCGCATCCGCCCGCTGCCCGTGTTTGAGTGCGACCCCGCGGGTCTGGCGGCCGCGTACGCAGAGCGTGTGCCGTTCATAAGGGACGGCCTTCTCTTTGGGGTAAAGGCGGGGCACTACTGCCTGGGGACGACGCCCCTGTTGCTGCTCTGGAAGGATGACGCAACCACGCGGTGAGAGTCGCCGACATTTTTTTTTTCGGAGGGGCTAAAAATCATGCAATTTTGTGAGCCGGTAGGAACTTGGTTCGTCACAAATGGCTGTCTGACCAGGTGACAAAATCACCGCACGGGCGTGAGCCTATTATTTTGCCCCAGCCATGGCAGCATCTGGGCGTAGCAACCTTTAAGTTCTTGTTCACAAATCGTAATCGGTGGTGTTACTATTGCAGAAGACGTTGCACTGGCAGATGTCGTGTTAAATGTGTATGTGCCTGCCCCTCGCACTGCAGCCATGATAGGCGCGCGCGTCAGTGTGTTGCAGGGCAGCGTGGGTTGTGTGTGCGCTCTGAGGAAGCGTATGCCAGGCAGGATGCGTCACTGCTTCCTTCACACTTCGAAGAACTTGAAGCACAGAAATACCCTACCTCAGCTAGTAGGTGGCATATACTACGAATAGTGACGGGTCACGGCGTATGATGTATTTTATACGCTATACAAATTACGGCGTATTTCTACGCCCAAAAATGTGATATACGGCGTATTTGCCGTATAAATCCGTTCATCTGTGTACGTTATACGGCATATTTACATTTGTTATAATGCGAAAATTATACCCTGTGATTCATCACTAACTACGAAATATACATGCACTTCGAAGTGTAAATGACGACCATACTTCGAAGTATACATTGCTGCAGACTATGGTCATACACAACAACGAGACCACACAGCGCTTTGCCGACATGATGTTGCTTGGCAGACGCCCGCGCCTCCTCCTGTTTTTGAGAACATGTCTAAACTTCTAAGTAGTTCACTCTCTTATGCATTACACATCACGCCGGTGTGCGCAGCACAACAGCTCTGAGTGCTTTGCTCGGCTCTAACTGCGGGGGCACCACCTGCCATCACGCCCCCCCTCCCCCTCAACAGGTACCTCAGGGAAGGTGCTCGGCAGACGCTGGTGCTGCGAGTTGGTGCCCCAGAGCCTGCGGCATTTCAGGACACCCTTCCGGAGCAGCAGCTACTGCTGGGGTTTGGTGCTCAGCACTTGGACGCTGACCAGCTGGTGTACCCACTTGCCACCAGTGACGACCCTCCTGTTGTGCTGCGGAAGGCAGTTGCAGCGGGACCGTTGCAGGTGAACCGCCTGCCTGCCTACACCTTTTGGAAACGCGTTGTTTTCGCTGTGCCGTTGGTGCCGCAGTCATAGCTTGCTGTGTGGGCTTCGCAGCTTCGTGTGGGGCGGTGGTTTGCAGCCTGGCGGTGATGCTGACCTTCACACATGTTCACACATGTGGTGCTGCAGTGTTGTGTACTGGGTGCATGGTGCCTGCCAAGCGCACACATCACTCATTATTGCGCTTCAGCGCACTGCCCTTTTTTTACTTTCTTTCACCCACCTAGCACCAGCTCTGCTCAGCAATTGCTCAACACTTCTAATGTTTTTGATACATTTGCTTCTCATCTTTTCTTGGCGGGTTATTATGCTGTATATATGTCATCAACCCCAAGTACCTTGCCCATATGCCTGCTTGCGGCACTTCTTATTGACTGCGCAAAGTCTGCCTGTGAGGCGCCGCGCATGGCCATGGCCTCACGGCCGTGAGCATTACCTGCATTATTGCCCGCCCACAGCTGCACATCAACCAAAACTTATTCCCCCCTCTCACTCCTTTGCTGCCTCTCACACGCGCTTGCTCTTCTGCTGAGCAGGACATGCGAGAGGGCGACCTGCTGCGCTTCTACCTCGATGCCGCAGAAACGGCAGTTACGCCGGACGGTTCCGGGACCGTTCCCGTGGCGCACGGACTGGTCTTTGACAAGCGCAGCTCGCCTGCCCGCCCTATGGCCGACTGCTGGAGCAAGGCGCTCTTTCAGACGGCGGTGCGGCGGGGGCAGGGGCTGATTACGATTCGCGACATTGCTCTGGCGGCTGCGCATGCTTGTGCGGGGACGGGAGCTGCTGCGCCTGAAGGCATGGCGACGGATGGCGGCACAGGCGCGGAAGGCACGTGAGGAGGCGGTAGCAGTGCTGCGCAGCAGACTCTGGCCGGTCTCGCCCACGGGTGCTTGGTGGCAGAGGGTAAGGGGTGTGCTAGTGGTGCCAGACAAGCAGTGCAGCAGCAGTGGGCAGCAGCTACACCTGTGGCCTGGCGTGGGCAGCTGCCTAGGGCTGCTGCTCTGCTGTAGCACACATGACATGGTGAGCAAGCCGGCATGCCTCACAAGCATTCATGCTTTGGCCGACAGCGGCATCATGGTTAAAGCTCATGGTTCTGTGGTGGCAAGTGGCAGGCAAGCCTGTGCATGGCATGCGGGCTGCTGGCCACCGCACTTGAATTCTGGCTGCCCCCCCATCCATGAAGCTGTATGTCACAACTCTGTGTGCCACGAGCACGTGGTTTGGGGAAGCATGGGGCAGTGCAGTGCATGCGCCCAGCTGACACATGCACTGCAGTTGCATAGGCACGGGGTGGCTGCATGAGTGTATGCCAGCACCTGGCATGTGCAGTGCATGCCACAGCTGCCACTGGCACAAACGCATGAGTTGGTTGGTGCCGCATGCAGCAGCCACAGCGTGTCAGCGCACCCTGTGCCTGACGTTGATGGGCACAACAGCCGCCATTGCAAACGGCTCAGAACGACATGCATGGTGCTCCAATGAGACATTTGGACACACTGCCGGTGTGCGTGGCATCAGCTCCCTGCATGGCAGTGCGCCACAAAAAGAGTCCACGTAAAACAACAATAACTGTTGTTACAACAACTTGAAGTTCATTTACGAAGACGTGTGTTTGCCGGTTTACCCGCTTGGTGTTCAGCGAGGCTTGGCGCCAGACATGTGCTTGCACACAAGTTGAAGTACATCCAGATGCGAAGTTCAAATAGCGCTGAAGCAAACTTTGCTGGACGCACTCCAGCAAGGCAAATGAGACATCGGGATATTCATGCGTTGGCCTAATGTTCACATGACGCGCCTGCCCGTAAGTGTGTATATACATGTAACACACGTAAATTCTCACATAGCAACGCTGACGCAGCAGCATGAAACATGCCGCATCACACTGTGAAGAAAAGCGCCATGCATGCTGCATTCACTGCGGGACCTGCGCAGCTGCACCCAGGCTGGTGGTGCCATATTAATACTACGTAGTAGCTGCCAGCGGCAAGTGCATGCGGGGCAGAAATGGCCCAGCCCTGCACCTCGGCATCAGAGACATGGACACGCATGGCGTCAGCTACTGCCGCGCGCGCGCCCCCCGCACGGAGCCTGGCCCTGTTGCTGCCGTTATATTCGGCGAGGCTGTACACGGCCCTCACACACCCCCCCTGCACCCTGGCATTAGAGACGTACGCCTGCATGGCCGCTACCACCGCCTCACACGCGCCCGCTGCAACGAGCCTGTCATTGATGCTGCTGATTGAAGTGGCATGCGGCTTGTGTGTGGTGCCTGCTGAGCGACACTGCCTTTGGCTTCTGCAGGTTGGGTTTTGAAGGACTGGCTGGAGATCAAGTGGGCTGTACACGTAGCGCCACACCTGTTGCCGCCTCATGTGGCAATGCAATGAAAAGGCCACTGCAGTGCTTGCACGTGGCTGGGGTTGGTGTGGCCAGCATGCTCGACAGTGCCAGGCGGGTCAGCTTCCACATTGGGTCACAGCCTGACACGTGTACATGCTGCAAAAAGGGCAAAAACGTGATAAAGCCATGCCTGTAGCAGAGCTAATTAACGCTGACTGCTAGCAAGGTGCAAAGAAAACCCATATGATGAGTGACGGAGCGGATGGCAGCCTAAAGATGCAGAGGGCACAAAAAAGGCAACCAACCACAACAGCAGGACACAGGTGCACAACCATTCCAAATGCCACAGGTGCATCAAGGCAGCACCTTTACCAATCAATGTTCACTTAGTGGTATAGGCACCGGCAATGCATTACCTACTGTAGGTGACTGCGGCTTGGGCGCGCGCCTGGCTTGGTGGGCTGCAATGAGTGAACACCGAACACGAGCATGAGCTACCTACTAGTATGCGTGGCGGCGCAGCAGCTAAAAGCACATTCCATGCGAAAAGAATATAATACGTGTGTACACACACACCTGGCAGCTACACTGTGACAGATCCCAGCAACATCATCCACGGCCCTGGCCCACCAGCACACTGCAGTGACCCCCACATACCGCCAAGCAAGGTACAGCTATGCCACACCGACCTGGAAATAGGCGGGTGGTTGACCACACTTTGACCACTGTCAAACACGAGCCCAGTTAAGTGCTCCCCAGTGTGCAGCCTGCGCACGCTGGCGGGCACAGCACAGCACAGTTGCACACCACCCAGCAACAGCTCCTGCAGGCGCGGAGGCAGCGCGTCTACGCGTAATTGCACAGCGCCAGCCGCCAAATCTACCCAGCATCTCAGGGCCAGGAGGCTGGCAGGCAGTACAGGCATGCGGCAGCGTGCAGCTGCCACTCCTCTGTGAGCAGCTGCAGCACCTTTAACCCATCTGGCAACACTACGTCGCTGCCAAAGTGCCAGCCCGCAAGCCGCAGGCGGCGCAGGGAGTGCGGCAGTGGCGGCATTGGGTGCTCAAAACTGTCTGCCAGATGCAGCGACAGCAGGCCTTCGGGGAGAGGTGGCAGGGGGCCGCTGTACTGTATCATGCGCAGGTGACGCAGGGAGGGCGGCAGGGGCGGCAGTGCATGCTCACACCCCATCACCTGCAAGTCCAGCAGCCGTGATGGCAGCTGCTGCAGTGCTTGGCCAAAGCGGGACAGCGCCAGCTTCTGCAGCCCCGGTTGGAGGAGGCCTAACGCGCGCACCTGACCTCCCAGGCAAAGCTCCTGCAACGCGTCTGGCAGCAGGTCCAGGGGCGGAGCGCCCATGTGGTCGTGAAGGCGCAGCTTCAGCAGGCCGGGTGGTAGCTCCCCCACGGTCACCGCCGTGTTGTGTTGTGTAGCTACGCTGGCCACCACGAGTGAGCGCAGCCCTGGCGGCAGCTGAAGCATGCTTCTGTCACCCGCGTTGGTACACCTGATGACTTTCAGCTCCCGCAGGGTCTCCGGTAGCACCAGCTGCGGCGCCAGCGCCAAGCCCTCCAGTTTCAGCCTCTCCAGGCTAGGCGGCAGGGTGCAGGTCACACCCACACCCTGTGTGGCAAAAGCAGGCTTGCGGTTGAGTATTAGCGGCTCCAGAGAGAGGTTGTGCAGCCGCAGTGGCAGAGCCAGCCAGGCACCAGGTCCACAGGTAGGTCCGTCCTGAGCTCCCGCAGGTCTACAGGCATGGCAGCGAGGATGGTGCGCGCCTGGTCGCGACTCCAGGGAGAGTGGTCGCCCATGTATCTGCTGCTGAGCAGCAAATGCAGCTCCTCCAAGGTTGTGGTCACTGCGCCTAGCTGTCCCTTAGAGCACAGCAGCTCTAGGCACCGCAGCCCCTCAGGCAGCGGCAAGGGACTGGTGGTGGTGGCCCAGGCGAAAGTGCCTGACAGCCGCAGTCGGACGACGTTGGGAAGCGCCAGGATGCTGGACGCCAAGGCCTCAGGTACGATATCGCCGTCCAGCTCCACCTTAACAGGGGGGCGTACTGACCGCAGCTCCCTGCTGAGGCTCCACGCCTGCTTGGGAAGCAGGCGCTGGTGAGCTGCGATGGTAAGCACCTCCACCAGCAGCAGCGAGAGGCCAGACTCTGGTGTGCCTGCGGTTCTTACGCCCTTGAGCCATGCTGGTGCTGCTAGCATGTTGTATCCGCTTTGTGCTGCTGCCTCCCGCTGACCTGCCCCAGCACACAATGCTGCCTCCCCTCTCTTGTGCCCTGCCTCTCTCTCTGGTCTGATCAGACGGTAACCCTGGGTGTAGAGACCCTGTGCGAGCCCGTGAGCCCGTTTTGAACTTAACAGTTGAAGTTTGTGTACTACAGTAGTATGGCCGGAGCAGCCCGCAGGCGGCTGTGGGGCTGCCATCGAGGTGTCACAAGGAGAAAAAAAAATGGCCGGAGCAGCCCGCAGGCGGCTGTGGGGCTGCCATCGAGGTGAGTGTGCTGGCTGTCAGCAGCAACACTGCGCGCGCGCTGGGAGTACCTGCGGCACAG
>JAULBY010051271.1:0-11758 GCA_032358315.1 Ophiocytium majus
CAGCCGCCACGCCTGCAGCAGCGCGTTGACCTCCGCCTGCACGCCCGGGGGCACGCGCCGCCGCAGCATAATGTCCGTGAGCGGCGCGCCCGCGTCCGCGGCGAGCGCGCTCGCGCCATGCGACAGCAGAATTCGCACGGCCGCGAGGTTCCCACAGCCGGCCGCGACGCGCAGCGACGTCTGCGCGGCGCCGTCGAGCGCCTCCAGGCACGGCGCGCCGCCGCCGTGCGCGACCAGCAGCCCAATGAGCACCGCGAGAATGTCAAAGTGCCCCGCGCGCGTGCACGCGACGTGCAGGGGCGTCGCCCCCGCGTTGTCGCGGAAGAGCGCCCACGCGCCGTGCAGCAGCAGCGCCTCCGCCACGTCGGGGCGCCCCCCGAGAACCGCATAGTGCAGCGGCGACCAGCCCGCGGCGTTCGCGACGTTCGCGCGCGCGCCACGGCCCAGCAGGTGGCGCGCCATGGGGGCGTCGCCGTGGGCGGCCGCCAGGTGCAGCGGCGAATTCCGAAGCGCGTCCCTGTCGTTTATGCGCGCGCCAAGAGCGAGGGCGCGCTCTACGGCGGGCACGGACCCCCCCAGCACCGCCGCGTGCAGTAGCGCCGCGCGCGCCGAGTCCGCCGTGAACGCCTTGGACCGCTTCTTGGTGACCATGCTCAGGTACTGCAGCTGCGCGAGCTCGTGCGCCATCCGCAGCGACGCCTCCTGCGGGGGTGCCGCCGCCGCCCCCCCCGCTGTCACACTGGGTGAGGCAGCGGGGTTTTCTGCTGCCGCCGCTGACGCTGCATCCGCGCCCAGTGAGAGGGGATCTGACTCCGGCCGCTTCTCCTCTCCCCGGTCCGGCTGCTCCCTGATGCTGCTGCTGCGCTGCAGGGCCGCCACTGGCTGTTGCCCTGGGTCGTCTGGCGCCTGCTCTGGCTGCTCCTGCTGCTGCTCTGCCTTGGCTGGTTCTGGTGGATGCTGCTGCTGCTGCGCGGCCTGTTGCTGCTGCTGCTGCTGTGGTGCTGCAGCTGCTGCAGATGCAGGAGGGCGAGCCTGCTGCTGCTGCGCAGCGGGGCTGGGAGCTGTACCAGCAGCAACACCTCCATCATTGGGAGCCGAGACTGCGCCCGCTGCGGCCTTGGAGCTTGAGCAGCCCATGGCGGCACCAGCAGCAGCGGCAGCAGTGCTGCTGCTGCCGCTGCTGCTGCAGTCTCTTTGGTGGGGTAGCCCTCAGCCCAGCGCACAGCACAGCGCCGCTGCTGGCTGGCTAAGTAACGCCATCGGCCAGCCAGTCACGTGCTGCACCTCCCTGCCCGCACACCCAGTCCTCCGTCACTCCCGCACACGCAGCGTTGCTCTGCCGCCGAGCGCTGACACTTGACGGAACGCGCGGGCCTCTCTGCCTGCCGCGCGCAGCAGAAGGAGCAAGTAGGCAAGGACAGGCGCGAGGAGGGGCACGGGCGGGGTGTTTATGTCAGTTGGAGCCCCCAGCAAAGGGACAGCGCACAATCCTGCCCCCGGGCACCACCACCGCCGCCATCAACACTGCCTGCTCCTGCCTCGGCTGCACCCACCTCGGCTCGGGGCGCAATAGAAGTTGAGCCACCAAGGCTTTGCAACTCGTGCGCGCCCTCTCCACCACAGCCACTGAGGGGAAGGCGGGATTCCAGTGGCTCTGGGCACGGTGCCGTGCGCGTGCCGCCAGCGGTGGCTCTGCTTTTACCTGTCGCTCACACTGCCGTGCTCTTGCAAGTTACGAGGAGCACTCGACGACTCGGATTTGGGTTGAACCCCCCCCCCCGGGGCAGGGGGCTCCGGGGCCACATACATACATACATGTACACGCCACATGAATTGAATTGCTCGTGGATGATCATGGTCGAGTGGGCAGTGCCAACGCTGAGCACTGATCATGAGCTCGAGAGCAAATTATGTGAGAGTCTCGAGTTGCTCAGTGCGCGCAAACAGTGCTACTAGTTCTGCCCAAAGCAGCGCATGTTGGCAAGTGTCAGTGATTGTAGGTGTACGCCATGGCCACTGAACCACAAAGACCAACAACCAATACGCCTGCACATCACAGTGCCGCTTCAAGTTGGCTCCAGCCACGTGTGTGGTGTGGGTAAAAAGCAGGCACATACAGCTGCAGAGGGCGCAGCAGTCTCAACTAGCCCAGTGGTGTGAGGAGCAAGCGCTTCAAAACTGCTGAAACGGCCCGCCAACGAAAATGTGTGCTAATGACCAGGCAAGACAGTGCCAGAAAAATAATGACAAACGACGAGGACAGAAGTGCAGAGCAGCTGCTCCACGGCGCAAGCCGCGCTGTCTCATTCTATTACAGTAGGGTGCCTGTACATACATGTGCGGCCAAAAACGGGTGGGCGCAAGGTCTGCGCACATGTGGAGCGCGGTCTGTACACACCCGGCAAGTTAAGCATGCCTGAGCATGGACCCCGCGCCTTGTGAATGGCCAGCCATAGCAGCGCCTGCTGTCATAGCGGCAACCTCCGTCGCCACGCAAAAGCACACCCTGATGTTAGTCCCAGCCCTAACAATACAGCTGCAGACAACATTAGGCCGCTCAGCAGCATACCATGAGTCCATGCCCAGCATACAAGGGACGGTAGTGGCCTGTACCGCACATGACAGCGACGTCTTTCCCAGTGGCAGTGTGCTGCACTGTCATGTCATGTACGAACGCAGCCGCGAGCAGCAGCAGCGTCCGCCACTGTGAAACGATTTGGCACTCTCACCCCTCCCCTTGTGTATACCGCAGCCGCACACAGCCCAGCTGCGGCGGCAGCTGCCACAGCCGCCACTCCTTGCGGCTGCCACAGTGCCCGTTCCGCCAGCCACCGCCTGGGCAGCCGCGGCTCCACTCCAGCTGCTGTTGCTGCCGCCGTCAACAGCGCTTGTGCAGCACACACATGCGTGAAGCGCACGTCGGTGCAGCCAAACGCCGCTGACTGCGCGCCCTATTTCCTGTTGCGCGTGTTGTTTATCTTGTCGGTGATTTTAGAGCTGGTGGTGTCGTACTTGTACAGGGTGTCGTTGAGGCACTGGCGCCCCACCACCAGCATGCGCGCCTGCAGCAGAGGGTCCTGCGTTCCCACCGGGACACGGTGGCATACAAAGCAACGCATGGTAAGTGGCATGGGGCATGCGGCTGTGTTATTGGTTGCCGATTTTGCGAATCACTAGATACATAAGTTCATACTTTGATGACAAGCCAAGGGTAACATTAAGGGGAGACTGCACCCGTGGGGCCCAGTATGCGGCAATTCACATGCTGTCAGCGTGCTGTAAACACCTCCGCTGAACCATACAGTCACCGCTACTTGTAAGGTGTGTTCCAAAGCCCCTGTCCGCGGCAGCGCAAGAGTAAAAGAATCAACATCCTGATCACCACAGCGTCTGACCTCAAGAGTGCTGCCTGAGTTTTCAGGGGTCACAACAAGTGTTGAACCCATGCATGTCATATCATAAGTGGACACATACAAGCTGAGCATTGACTGAGGGTAGCTACAGTGGCCAGGTGCTTCCGGCAACACGCCATGGTTCAGTACATGTTGTGAACACGACTAGCACCAGCCAGCAACTTGAGCGAAAGTGCACACCGACAGCACGTCGGCCAGGTCTGTTTGCAAACAAGCAAGCCACCAGTGCGCCAACACCGAGCCCCACCAGCACCCTGTGTGCACCGCAGTAGCACTTCACCAAACGCAGCGAGAGCCTCTCACCCGCTCGTAGCGGCAATCCTCGAACTCCTTGCGAGCGCTGTCCTTGAGTAATTGGGACCAGGGCTCCCCCTTCTCGTTGCACCAGTGGAACTGCTTGCACCCCCGGAGTATGTCCCGGTAGAGGCGGATAGCCTCCCGGTTCACGGGCTGTGAGCCCCCTAGCCGCACCATCCCGGCCGCGCCACAGCAGCAGGCAGCAGCTTCTCAGCACGAGCAGAGTAGGACGACTGGGCTGCACGTGCCAAATCTCAGTCCACTTTTGGACGAGGTTGAAAATCTCACTGCGAGAGGTAAAAGTGGGGTGTACCCGCTCGGCCCAAGCAAAAATTGCAGCAACTGTGCACACACACGTCTGCTGTGTGCACAGGAGGGTGGTGGTGGTGCGCACCCCGCGTGTGCTAGGTTGCGCTGGAAGCTAGGACAACACGCAGGGCAGCAGCTGCTCCTACCAAGCCACTCACACTCAAGAACCATTCAAACCAGCACGCCAATCGCTGCCAAGCGCACAACGGAGAGTGCCAGCCGAACGGCAACTTGCCAGCCCGAAGCCTATACGCCTAGCCGCGCGCCATCGACAGCCCCTAGTCATGTGTACCAGCTGTGTGATCGCCCGTACTTAGAGAGTTGTGCTCGTACTACCGCCGCCAAATTTCCAAGCAAGAGCAGCTTGATGCATCGCCGGCAGCAGCAGCAGGAGAGGCGGCAGCAGGAGCACTTGGACGTCAGCAGGCGCATCGGGAGCGGCAGGTAGCACCGGCTGCTGCTGGCACAGCAGCGGCATGAGCTATGACGATGATGGGGCCGGAGAGGCCTGCGCTGGGGGCTTCAAAGCCCACGAGTACGTTGCACACAGCACCAAGGTCAACTGCGTGAGCATAGGACCGCGCTCTGGTGCGGTGCTGGCGACGGGGGGTGAGGACAAGAGGGTCAATGTCTGGAAGGTGAGCCAATCGCAGTGCGCACACATAGCAGCCATACTATCAATCCATAGCACCGTGTGTGCGATCCACAGCAGCAGCTGCTGCAGCTGAGAGGCGCCGATTCGTCCCAACGCCAGCCGCCATGCAAGCGCACCCTAGGCGCCGCCGCAGCGTGACGCTTGCATCGCCGTGTGTTGCTGACCACGCTGCACCTTGGTGGGGTGAGCGCCGCTGCGCAGGTTGGGCGCGCCAGCCACATCTGGAGCCTCACCGGCAACAGCACCCCCATAGAGTGCGTGTGCTTTGACACCGACGAGGGGTCCCTGTTCAGCGGCAGCAGCGGCGGCGCCGTCAAGCAGTACGACCTCACGGCAGGCAAGGTGAGCGTGCCCGCTCGCGACGCCGACTGTGTCGATTGGCTGATGAAGTGTGCCGTAAGCGTGGCCAGTCGCACGCCTAAGCCGCACCCACCACACACCCCCTGCCCATGCCTGCATCGCTTGTCCTGCTAAAGTTTGCAGGCCATATACAGCCGCCTGCACACGCACCATCCCATGCACGCAGCACTGGTTGCACTGCACACTGGTGCAAACCTCGCACCACGGAAGCGGCACATAGTCTTCAGTGCACATGTGCGGTTACTCAGCGGCAGCGGCACTGGCAGCTCTGCTGCACGTTCCAACCGCACAGCATGCGCTGCCGGCGCCGCCGCCTGGCTCAGGTGGCGCGCAGCTTCCGCGGGCACATGAGCAACGTGACGGCGCTGCACGGTGGCAGCTTTGACGCGAGCGTGCTGGCGACGGGCGCCATGGACTGCGTGGTGAAGGTGTGGAGCACGCGCGCAAAGGAGTGCGCCATGGCCTTCAAGGGGCATGGGGCCGAGGTGCGTATTTTTTTTTCTGTGTGGCTGCCTCTGACACATGCTTTATTGTACTTCAAGAAGTACTTCTTGAAGTACACGTCTAGTACTTCAAGTACTTTGTATACACAATATACTTCTTGAAGCATACCATATATTGTACTTCGAGCCAATGTGTTATTTCGGTTGAGTGTCTTGCATGTACAAGTGGGTGTGTTACTGGATAATGTGGGCAAGATCAGGGGCAGCTGTATCTTGGTCGCAGCGAAGTCAAGGACAACGTGCTTGTATCCGAATTTCGAAAAGATAGGGAACATCTAATGGGGTGTGCAATCCTGCATCCCTGTTAATATGTTGTGTGTGTGCGTGTAAGTGAGTTGGGGGTGCGCTGTCAGTAGCTGGAGCCGACGGCAACGGTGGCGGTCGCAGCCATAGCTCAGAGCGAACAGCAGCTGCAGGCAGCCGCCTAGAGCCCAGGGTGCAGCCATTGATGTGCCACACACAAGCATGTGTACCCTAAATGCAGCAAGTGTAACTATGGCAGCTGTGTGGAAGCCATCAGTGACACACAGGCAGCTGCAAACCGTGTCAGCGAAAAGTAGACTTGGGTGCGACAGCGTGGGCGCCAGCATTGGGTGGTGATTGACCTCTACCACAGCATGACAGCAACCCTTGACGCTGAGCAAGGTTGAAGGCTGCTAACGCCGGTGCGGTGGCATTCCTGCCTGGATGCATTGGCGTGGGGGGGGCAGCTGCCGTGCTGGTGAGCCGCGACACCAGCCGTTATGCCTGCGCGAGCAGGGCTACTGAGGGGTGCGGCATCGGCACTCTACAGTCTCAATCAACAGCAGCATTGGACTGCCCGCCCTAGCCCACACGGAGCTCGCCCTACTAGCCCTGCTAGCCGCTTCTGAGAACGCCAGCAGCTGTTGTGTGGCCATCGGCCAGTCGTGCACGCTGCAATGCCCATCGCCGTCTTGTGCAAACATGGATACACCTCAAAGTATGTGTATACCTCATCTCATGTACACATGCACACACTCTCACTTATACTTCTGCAATTATACTTCAGGAGCACATGTACATGTACTACTGAAGTATGCCCGCGAGGCTGCTGCCTGGAGAGGCACTGTTTCAAGCCATACACCACACCACACAAGTTTCCCTGGGTGGCACCCCTGCGCTTATGTCCCCCATGCGCCTGCGGCTTGTGCTGAGAGCCCGAGATAAACAGCGAGATACAGCTCAGCCTGATACCTTCCTGCTGGCGGCGGGAGAACAGAAGAGGATTTCAGTATTTTTAAGTATGCAATGCTATGCATAAATACACATACTTCAGACGCATACCGTACAAAGAGCCAGGTTGAGAGACGTGCGGCACATCTGTGTGGGCAGGCCTGCCCGCCGTAGGATACACCGCCGCCTGGAGTCCGTACCTCGCATATGTGTAACCTGCATTTTACAACGTATTTTTAGTGCCCCCCCCATGAGCGCTGCAGACCATTAAGGCCCCGACGCTTCCTTTTGGCGTTACCCTCTGTACAAGTGCGAAGTACGTATGTCCCTGTAGCAGCACACAAGTACTACAGTAATGCTACAAAGCACTACTACTAGCACTTGAAGTCTATGAATACACATCACATTTCTGGTGCCCACCGCGACCCCCCGCAGATCAGCGAGGTGCAGTTCAGCCCCGACGGCTTCCTGCTGGCCAGTGGCGCGCGCGACGGCGACGTGCGCATCTGGGACGTGCGCGGAGGGCGCCTGCTGCACGCATTCGCGGCAGGCGCAGCGGGTGCCGCGGGCGCCGTGCGCTGCCTACGGTTTAATCCGCAGGAATTTCTGCTGGCGGCGGCGGCGAGCGACCGCGCCATCCGGCTGTACGATGTGGAGGAAATGGAGGTGGGTAGTTGAAGGGTGTACTTCAAGTCAGTTGTTGAAGTTGTAGGTGCGCTGCCTGCGCTTCAACGCGCAGGAGTTTTTGCTGGCAGCGGCGGCGAGCGACCGCGCCATGAGGCTGTACAACGTGGAGGAGATGTAGGTGCGGGCGGGGAACTTGAAGTACCACTGGTGGTAGTTGAAGAATGTCAAGTCAGTTGTTGAAGTTGTGGGTGTGGTGCCGTTCGGCTGTATGATGTGGAGGAGATGGAGGTGGGGGTGGGGAACTTCAAGTTGTTGAAGATTGTAGTTGAAGTCAGCTGTTGAAGTTGTGGATGTGGTGCCGTTCGGCTGGTATGATGTGGAGGAGATGGGGGTGGGTGCGGGGAACTTGAAGTAGTTGAAGACTGTACTTCAAGTCAGTTGTTGAAGTTGTGGATGTGGTGCTTGTCCGGCTTTACGGAGTTGAGGTGGAGACGGGAGCGGGGAACTTGAAGTAGCTGAATGGTTGTAATTCAAGGATGTACTTTGAGGAATAGTTGACGTAGTGGGGTGTGATGCCACGATGCTGTCAGGCTGCTGTACGACATGGAGTTGGTGAAGGTGTGCGTGCGGTGTGATGAAATTGGGTTAAAGTGTATGACCCAGCTCAAGCTGGTAGGTGAAGTTGTGAGTGTGGTGCCGTCCGGCTGTGTGACGTGGAGGAGGTGGAGGTGTGTGCACATCAGGCATGTCATGCTCACATAATTGGATATGGTACCATCAAGTGCCTATTTAGGCCGACCGGACGTAGTATTAGAAAACGGAATAAGATTAGGTCGGACACGGTAAATAGGACAGCGAATTAAAATTAAGATGCAGGGTCGGACACGAATAGGGAAAGGGTGCCGAACAGCAGCGTACGCGTACATTGCACAGTAGTGTTTGCACCATCCTGCCAGCCCCTATTCATTGTCATTGTAGCATGTATACACTTTTGCTCCACAAGGACCCTGTTGCGCTGTTGTTGTGCTGGTGCTGTTGATGGCTTGACGCGTGCTTTGTGCTGTCCACTGTTGTCACGGTGCCGTACTGTTACTGCAGTCACTAGTGTCGGAATATGAGCACCTTCTGCTCCCATTTGTGTAGTACTTGGCTACCAGCTGGTAACTGTCCAGCAGCTGAGTCAGACGTAACCGCCATTGCACCAGCAGCTCGTGCCAGCAGCCTCAGCTGGGCACTGACGTGTGCGGTGCGACCCTTCGCACTGTAGCGTTACACACCTGTAATGGCAACCATGCTGACAGCTTCTGCCCATGACACAGTAAATGATCACTCTCTACATCTGCACCTACGCCAGCACCGCCGCCCCAGCGTAGCCATGGGCGCGGCTGTGGGTGCTGCCTGGGCTTGCCATCCACATTTCTAGTACAGCAGCACTGCCTGCCAGCTGTCCCATATAGGCACCTCATGTAGGTGCAAGATGGTGGCGGCCTAAACGGGGATGCCTGATCTAAAAGCCCGGTCGAATTGGGGAAGTGTGCTGATTTATAATTCAAGCATCTCCTAATTACGGCCGGGCGGCCTAAATAGGCACTTGACGGTACGTGAAGTAGGTAGTTGTAGCAGCGGATCCGGTGTTGTTGGGCTGGACTGTGGCAACTGGCACACCCACCCGCACGACAGTCACTTGCACCGCTGCTGTCTTGCTTCTGCTGTCTGCGTCTGTATGTGCTGCTTGTCCCTCAGTTCTTCTGTTCCACCGCGCCGGAGAGTTCGCCCTTCCACGCCATGGTGTTCAACCCAGAGGGAGACCTGGTGGGTACTTCAGAAGTATGTATATATACTTTATATATATATATATATATATTGCTGCTGCGACGCGACAACATATGGCACACGACATGTCCATTGCGTTTTCTTAAAAGCTCCATAGGTGCTTTGGTTTTGTGCAGGCGGCCCGCATGCCGTCACGTTGCAGTAAACAATGTCTCACCCCCATTCCAGCCGCGCGCACAATGGACAGATGCAGTGACTGCCACGCTGCACCAGCATGACCGCCATGTCAATGCCATGTCATGTGAATCGCAGGTGTATGGCGCTTGTACCACGGGCCTGCGCTGCTGGGAGTGGGACAACGACACCGCCACAGCACGGCTCGTGCGCAGCTTCGACACTTGCTGGGACATGCCGAGGGTAGGCCATATCCTGGCAGTTAAACTTCGAAGTGAAACATGAAGAACAGATCATGAAATCTGCAGGACAAGTCGCAGCAGAAGAAGAACTGTCTGGCAGCGCTAGCCTGTCAGCGCATAACCGCCGGCACAAGAGGCCACCAGACACCCCGCAGGCAGCATGCCTACACCATGATGGCAAGGTTGATTGGTATTCGGGTTGTGAATATGCCTCAGTAGGCATGTGCAGCACCACAGACACTGGTTGGTGCTGCACAGTTGAAGTCCGCCTACTTCAAGTGGTGCCCTATGAGAGAAGCATGCGATATCACCCTGTAGAAGTAAGACCTTAGCACCACTTGCGGGCTGCTGCCTGCTACGCCATCCTGCACTGCGCCACGGATGAGGCTGGCACTACAACACTTGAAAATGCACCTTAACACCTGAAGTGTCATGTGGAGCGCTATCTACAGTACAAATCCAAGTACAGTGCTGGCCATGTACTTCAAAGTATGCCGAAGCTCCACACTTTTTTTTTTTGCTGTACATCGCGTTTATAAATACTATGGCTTGCAGACCCGCCTTGACATGTGTGCATCACACACAATGTGAAGTGGTATTTGCAGTACAAGTTGCAGTACTGAGTTGAAGTGGGGCACGCCTTGCACCGCGCATTTGTACGAGCGGCAACTGTGCTGTCGCCACTGGACAGGTCATGCGGACCATGTACGCCGCAGCTCCACGCCTTCGCTGTACATGGAATTTACGGCTTGTACAGCCACCTTGAGGTGCATGCATCACACAGAGAACCCATCAGTGCATGCGGCGCTGCCAGCAAGGTGCGATACCAAATTCCAGCCACAGCATGTCTGTGTATGCGCGCTTGTGTGCGTGTGCGTGCGTGTCCGTGTGCTCCTGGGTGTGTGTCATGTGCTGCTGCGCCGCGTGACAAATGTTGTGCTACAACCATGTGTGTGCGTGCGTGTCCGTGTGTGCTGTTGTGTGTGTCGCGCGCTGCTGCGCGGCAAGCGATGCACTACACTCATATGTGTGTGTTTGTGTGTGCGTGTGTGTTTGTGTGTGTGTGTGTGTGTGTGTGTGTGTGTATGTGTGTGCGTGTGTGTGTGTGCCATGAGGCAGGCGTTGCACTACAATCCCGAGGGGCAGGTGGTGGCGGCGACGTGCGCCAGCAACTTTGTGTCCGTCTGGGCCTTCGACGTGGAGGACGATGCGCATCGTCGGGAGGACCACAGCGACGATGAGGTGTGCTGCTGCATAGGGGTACACCACACCTAGTCAAAGAAAATTGAAGGTTGCCAAGGCCAGATACTGCCATGGCTGGAGCAAAATGCCAGGCCGCAACCCGTGGGGTGATTTGTCCGCCTGGTCGACCAGGTAACACCGCGCATACATGCGCCGGTTAGTGTCCTTGAGGGCTCGGGATGATACAGAGTACGATTACCAACAAGGCTTACTTGTGCAATGTCATAGGTTGATATGAGAGTGCCAGTGTACTGCAACAGGAGGAGCGCAGCAGTCATGAGGTGCGCTAAGGCACTGTGTAGACATGACAGGTGTTGCATATATTTTCTGCACATATTGATGCACACATGCTACTGGTACCTGCGGGTTATACTCTGTCCTGGTGCTGCTGTGGCTAACTAAACGCCCGCAAACAATGCGGGGGCAAGACAAGCACAGTGAGCGTTGATGTGCAGTAGTGTTTACTCTGCGTGCAACAAGTGAACCAGCTGTAAGCTTTCACTGCACAGCCAGCCTATGTCTGTGTGCCCATGATGGCCACAACCTACACACTTGAACGCATCAACGGCGAGCACTATATCATAAGGGTTGACGGCGAGCAACTATATTGTAAGGGTTGGTGGTGAACATACTCCAGCAGGCAACGGCGCTTGTCAACCACTTCACCAGCGAAGCCAGGTGACTGCACCACCCCCGCAACCTTGCCAACCCCACCACACCACCATCCCCAGCACTCACAACCCCTCCCCCACCACCACCACCCCACACACAGTCAAAGCCCGACCGACGGCCACCACTCGCCGCAGCCGCCAGCACACGCCTGGTGCCAGCATCCGGCGGTGCGGCAGCAGCAGGGGGCGCCCGTGGCGGTGGCGGCAGCGCTAGCGCCAGCGGCAGCGCCCACGGCCCCCGCCCAGGGCGTGCCGCCTCCTCAGCGGCAGCCGGCGCTGCACAGGGCGGCGGCAGCGG
>JAULBY010051282.1:0-11758 GCA_032358315.1 Ophiocytium majus
ATGGCCGCCAGTGAGCGGGCTGGCATGCATGTGTCACGGGCTCTTGCACGCCCCCAAGTGCAAATAAATAAAACTACAGGCTAGAGTTCATCGCTCCTAGACGAGTTTTCATATACTACTAGTAGTGTATATATATATGTATATGCAGATCGTGCACGCGTCGAACGCTGCTTGTTGCGGTAACAGAAGAAGAAGAGGGGCAAGGCGCGCCTGCGTGCCCCTCAGTCCTCAGCGTGTGGTGTCGTCTAGCCCGGCTTGCGCTGCGGCAATGCTGGTGCTGGCTTCGACAACGCGCGTTGCCACCACGGCACTGTGACTGTGCAGTCCACCGTACACCGGACACCGGAGGATGAATATTGCACCCCTCGTCATTCACTCTTGAAGAAGAGTCTTTTTTTCAAAGGCATCTGCTCGTACAACACAAGTTTATTAGAATGAACAGAGCCAGCCAGCTCACTGACATTCGGGTGCCATGGAGGGGGCATATATATATATATATGACCACAACGGATGACACACCTGACAGCAATGCTCACATGATCTGCAACCGTGCCGGGTGTGCCTGCTCAAGGCGCCAATCCCACCACAGCACATCAGTGCACACACACACAATGCAGAGCACAAGTCACAGACCTGTGCACGAGTACGCTGTGGTCTATTATTGCAACACGCAAAATCGTCTTGAGCTAAGGCCTTGGTGCAAAAATGGGCGGGGGCCTGGGTGTATCAACCTGCCGATCCTGGTGCTTGCTTCGCACTGTTGCTGCCTGCCAATGCCTCCATGCATGCTGTTGCCATGTATAGCAGCCATGGGCAGCTGCATGCAGGCACGACTGCTGTGGCGACTCAGGCACTGCCAGCCGCTGTGAGGCAGCGGCAGAGGGCGCGGCTGCTACAGTAGTGGCATCTGTGATGTTTGCGCTGGTGACACAGCTACTCCATGCGGCACTGCAGCATCTGCAGCCAGCAGCGCCCACTGACGTGGTCTGCCGCATTCTCACTGAAACACACTTTTCCGGCCAGCACTGTTAGCAGGTGCAGTGGTGCCACTGGATTGAGGCTTCGCGCCTGCATACAGCGGGGCGGGCAGCAATGGCTGCAGTCGCCGGTCATTGCACCACTTCACGTGCTGCATGCCACTCTGCGGCAGCCACAGCCAGCAACTGCTCGCAGGCCGTCTGAGTGGTTGCACGCAAGGGGGGTTTGCAAGGCAACAATAACTTTTTCCTAACACCCGCCTTGATGTACGGCCCCTTGGCTGCGGGCCTCCACCCCTGCAGCAGTGCCGCCACCCGCCCCGCCAGCCACTCGGTCCGCCACCAAGCATGCGCCGCCACCACACTCCTGGAGCAGCCACCCATGGCGTTCCCTCCATTGCACCCGCTGTCCATTTGTAGGGGCGTCGGCCAGTGACCGTGTGTTCACCCCAGCGACGCCAGCGACGCCGTGGCGGCATAAAACTGCGTGTACTGCTCCGAGCTCAGCGCCGCCGCCTGCTCCGCCGTCAGCAGCTCCAGCGGCACCGTGCGCCCCTCGACTTCAAACACCACGCCGCTGCGCTTTGCCGGCGGCGGCATGCCCCCCGCGTACTCCTCTGCTGCGCCTCCGATGCCTTCACCCGCAGCTTCTGCTGAGCTGCTGCCGCTGCCAGTGTGCACTCCCTCCCAGCCCCCCAATTCATCATCATCCGCAGAGACCCAGATAAGGTCATCGGTGTCGGTTGGTATCTCTGCGGCCGCGCTGGCGCCGGCGCCGGCGCCGCCCTCCGCCGCCAGCCTCGCCTGCTGCTTTGCGAGCTCCTCCAGGTACACTGCTCGTTTCGCATCCCCCTCATCCTGCTCAGCGCCCGCCGCGCCCCCCTCCGCCACTTGCTCAGCAGCAGCAGCAGGGGGGGGCTGCTCAGTAGACGCCTCCTCCCTCTCGCCTCCCGCGCCGCTGATCCTGCTGCCGCGCAGAAACGTCGGCAACGCCTTCTTTTTGGCGCGCGCCGCCGCCGCCGCCGCAGCGTCCGCCTTCCGCTTGGCCGCTCGCCGGCTGGTGGCCGCCAGCCCCGCCGCCGCCGCGACCACCTCCTCCTCACCCCCATCATCGCTGTCCGACTCAATCTCCACCACCACCTCGTAGCCGGCTGCGTTGCGCGCGTACAGGAGGTCCACGCCGCGGTCGCTCGCGTTTTTTCGACCCGCGGCGGCGTTGGCCGCATACCCCGCGTGCAGCGAGAAGCGCTCGTCGCGGAAGCGCGCCAGCTTGGCCGCCGTGTGGGCGCTGCGCGCACCGCCGCCGACGCCGCGCGCACGCAGCTCGCTCGGCAGGTTGCTGGGCACGGGCTTGTCATGCAGCTGCGCGGCGGTAGCGGCGGCGGCGGCAGCGGCGGTGGCGGCAGCAGTGGCAGCGGCAGTGGCGGCAGCAGCGGCAGCGGCGGTGGCGGCAGCAGCGGCAGCGGCGGTGGTGGTGGCAGCGGGCGCAGCGGCAGCGGCAGCGGCAGCAGCAGCGGTGGGGGTGACGGCGTAGGCGGCGGCAGTGGCGTGAGGGGATGTGCGGGATGCTGGAAAGAGCGCCGTCTCTGTGGCTGATATCGCTGGTGTTGCTGTGGCGGTATCAGCTCTGGCAAACGGGGTGTGTGGTGCAGCGTCAGATGCACGGCATGTGCAGCCTGCGACTAGCTTCAGTACAACCTCACCGGTCCTGAGCACGACACACACAACACACAGCCACGATTCGTTGTGCTGCAAACCCAGTGCAAACGTGCCCCACTGACTCCACACCGCTGCACTTGGCTGCACACCAACGCCAACCCTCAACCCAGGAAATTCGTGGGCTCCCATGAACTTGCCCCTCACTCACCTCCTTGACCAAGTCGTAAATGCCGGCGCGCGCGCACCCGGGCTCGCAGCTGGCGCTGAGCTGCTCCTTGAGCTCCCGCAGGGCATTTGTAACTGTCCGTAACCGCTCGCCGTTGTCAAAATCCGCGAGGGAGTGCGGCCCGCGCGTGCACGTCTCGTGCGTGTCCATCTCGCAGCAGTGGCTGCAGCAGAAGCCGCGCGCGCCGTTGACGAGCTTCTGTATCTCCAGCACGCCAAAGGTGGCGTTGCACTGCGGGCACACGTACGTCTGCCGCGCGAGCTCCGCTTTTTCGGCGTCTTTGAGCTTTCGCTGCATGAGGTACGTGCGCAGGCGGATCATGTTGACGGCGTGGCGGTAGTCCACATACCAGTAGTTGGCCTTGCGGCCGCCGCTAAACTCGTCGAGCATCTCCTCCTGCTTCACGAGGCCCTCCGCCTCCAGGCGCGCGAGGATGGCGCGCACCTGCTCAGCAGTAGGAATAGGGGTGCTCAGCAGCAGGTGGGGGTGCTCAGCAGCAGGTGGGTGTGCTCAGCAGCAGGTGGGTGTGCACAGCAGCAAGTTGTAGGCGGGCTCAGCAACCAGGTGTGCTCGGCAGCGAGTACTCCAGCAAGTGGGTGTGCTCGGCAGTGAGTACTCCAGCAAGTGGGTGCGCTCAGCAGCAGGCAGGGCGCTGCAGGGGTGGGGTGGCGGCAACAGATGCTGGCAGCAGGTGATGACAGTGGGACGGAGGTAACTTGCTCGCACCGACACATGTGGTGCGCTACTTCGTCAGGGTGGTGGAATTGGAGGCTAAGGGCGGTCACAAAGCCAAGGCGAAATGGTGCTGTCCTGGCTGCTGCAGCTTTTCGCTTCTGGAACGCCAGCCTGGGCTTAGGCACGCTCATAGGCAGCACATTCTGGCAGCAGCATCAACGGGCAGGAGACTGTGCAAGTGCAGTGCAGGAATGCCGTGCAAGACCAGTGCGCACAACTCCGCGTGTGCTTGGCAAGCCCTGCAAACTGAGGTCACAGCTGCCGGAGAGACAGACGCTCATGTTTCAGGGATTGTTTGCAACGATGTGCCAATGCCCGCAGCGACACTGGTGCCGCTGCTGGAGTGAGGGGTTTGCAGTCACAATATTATGCGAATGCGAACTCGCCTGCTTGGGCTGCAGGCCCAGCCTAGCCCCCAGGTCGTCGTCCTTGTCCTTGAGGTACTTTTCCCGTATCAGGGTGTCGATGACCAGGATGCAGTCATCGTCGAAAAAGGCCCTCACCACTGTGGACACCAGTCTCTCCGCGCTCTGCAGGATCTGGATTTGCTCCAAGTCCTGCTGGTTCGCCATCCTGCCGCCACTGCCTCGGCTGCTAGCAGGCTGCTGCTACCAGCTGTCTCAACAGCAGCGGCAGATGCTGCGGTCCTCGGTATTGGCACTTGAAGGAAAACAGTGTCTGTGCGGGGTGCTGTTGATTTACGCGATGCTGGCAGCCAGCTCAAGTGCCGAGAGTTTTGGAGGCCCACGCAGCTCCGCCACCACAACCGCCACTGGCCGTTTTCGGTGCTGTGTGCGTGTGTGTGTGTGTGTGTTGTTGTGTGTGTGTGTGCGTTGGGTTTTGATGTGTGGGGCCACACTGCTGGGTGTTATTGTTCGCATCAGACCCCCCCCCGCATCTCCTCCCTTGTAACAATAGAGGTCGCACACGAACACACCTGCGAATGAAAAACAAATGCATGGGGGGTGGGGTGGGGGGGGGGATGACAGTTCCCAGACAACACCCGGTTCGCTACCCCACTGATCACACGTCCATCACCACATTGAGCTTGGCACGGCTGTGATGGTGGTGGCAGTCTCTATCCCAGCGAGCGTTGCCAGCCCTTGACAGGAGGAGAACATCTAGCGTACATCCCTCACCTCCACTGCCTCAGCCACTGCGGCACAACGGTGGCTCCCAACCTTGTGCGGCAAGGAGCCATCACACTTAAGGCAAGCTGCGGCCACGGAGAGCAGTGGCAGCCGCCGGAGCGCGGGCATCCATGCAGCGAGCCGTCGTCCCCACCGCCCACGCCTCCTTCTATGGCCGTCCAGGAGCTGGAGCATCCCGCCACCTTACCCAATCCACGGGCGCCACAGCGGCTGCCCGATTGCGCCAACGCTCCCTAACCTCCGCGTCCGCCACCACTGCGCGGCACCCGGCACGTCGGTCACTGCAAGCACAGGCTGCCGTGCAGCAGCAGCAGCTGGGTGGAGGCATGTCGAGCGCCCGTCACTCACAGGACGTGCTTCAGCGTAACATGGTGCGCTTGCTCCGGTTGCGAGCGGTTCAGTCGGGGACAGGATACTGGCTGGAAGGGACGGGAAGGCCGGCGTGGGGACGGCACAGCAGCAGCGCCGCCGCAGCAGCCGAAGAGCACTGGAGCGAAGCCGACGAGGTGGGGGCGTACCAGGAGCACGCAGCGTTGCGCCAGCAGCCGGCAAAGCCTTCCTATGGTGGCTGGCGTCACCGAGACGCCGTCGCCCTCGCCGCACCCAGTGCGCTGCCGCACCACCGGCGGCACCCTTGGGAGGAGGACCTTCGTGGCGACCCGGCACCGCCACCACCGGCGGAGCCCGGGCACCCCCCGCCATCTGCGGAGCTGGCAGAGCAGAGGCGCCTGCTGGCGGAGCAGCAGGCAGAGAAGCGGCGTCTGCTGGCGGAGCAGCTGGAGCTGGAGGAGGCCACCAGCGCGGAGGCCGTCGTCCGCTACCGCGAGCTAGCAGAGGGGATGGAGAAGGGGGGTCGCGCGGGGGCCATGCGCCCCCTGCAGCGGGAGATGCTGGCGTGGTTCGGACCGCTGCGGGCAGCCATCGAGGAGGAGCAGGCGCGTGTGTGGAAGAACCCGAAGGGCGCGGGGCTGCGGCACTATGGGCCCCTGCTGGTGCTGCTGCAGCCGGAGAAGCTGGCGGTCATGGTCATGCACGAGGCGGTGAACCTGTGCCTGCAGTGCGGGAATGCGGGGGTGCCCGCGGCGGCCATGTGCATGCGGCTGGCGGACGCCGCGCAGGCGGAGGTGAATCTGCTGCGCATGCAGAACAAGCTGGGGGGGCAGGCGCAGGCGGCGCTGCGCGGGAGCGCGCGCAAGAACGTGCGCGAGGTGAGAGGCCCGCGCTCAGCTCTTGAAGTTTTGGACGTTGAGGTCAAGAGACGCGGGTGTGTTTGTGAAGGTTATCGGGGCTAATGTGGTTGAGTGCACGACTTTTGCAGCCAGTTTGATGGTTTGAATCCAAATTTAGGCACATGTTGTGAAATAAACTGGTGGTTGTGGCATTTTGTTTCAGATCACAATACCCAAGACATTATGAAGTGTCATGATTGCTACTGTGGAAGAAGGCGAGCCTGCGACGCCGTGCGACTCACCGGTTGGGTTATGTATGGCAGGTTGGCATCAGTGCAGAGGTAGCTGTTGGTGGCTGACACGTGATTTTTACTAAAATTATTCTCCTACCGGTAGAGGAAAAGTGTGTTGTGCTCCCACGACGCGCAAGCAGCATGCGCGCCAGCCTCACTGTGGTCACATCACTGATGTTGGACTACTTGTAGTAACAGAGTTCGCAACATGTGTTTACGTCATTATTACATGTATGCATTATCATTATATGTATTCGCATTAGTGAACTTCTGAAGTCGTACCACAGTCTACTACCACAGAAGTTCTGTGTAAAGGCATCGGGCTACTGCGGGTTTTGCTAGGGCTGTCTTGCTGTGTAACGTTTGGGTTTGAGCCGGTCTCGCCAGCTGCGGCACTCCACTTGCAAAGGCGCCCTTTGTTTTTCACTTACAAATCCCAACACTACAGCACTGTGACTTTCTAATTTAGAGCACGCCTTGCTTGTGGCAGCGACCGTTTTTCTTAGTCCGTCCTTTGGCAGGCACCTGTGATATACTATAAGTATGTTCACAAGCGGGTTGCCGGTGCTACAGCAAGCGGGCCGGTGGCACCGACTGCTGGACTGGCATTGGTATGCGCACGAAGTACTTCGGAGCATGTACTGTACCTGAAGTGTGAAGAGCTAGAGACATGACAAGCGATGTCATGCTGGCACTCAGACATGTTTTTTCATTAACTTTGCCGCTTAGGTCCATGCGCCAGCGGATCATGTAGAGGTCTATTCTCTTGTAGGAGTATACACGCTGTACTTCGCAGTATATCATCATTGATCAAAGGTAAAATTAATAGACTAAAAAAAATATGCGAGCGGACCACCCAGGCTGAGGGTATGCTCCTAACACAAGCCTCGCCATGGTGGCACATATGAAGTATGTCTAGCGCTTGACCTGCATCGGATCACCCCGTTATGGTTACTTATGGGTCACGGTGTGAAGTGTATTTTATTACTTCTGAAGTACGTTTCGCAAAATCTAGCGTGTTTCTATGTATTCACACGTCAAAAAATGCGATATACGGCGTAGACTCTATAGTCTAGTCTATTTGCCGTACAAAATTTTTCATCTGTGTATGCCTTGTTTACATGCGTTATATGGCGTATAATGCAAAGTGCATATGCTGTGATCCATCACTTTTTATCGTTCCTCAATTTCTAGCTCAAATATGCTGTAGTATTTGTAGGGAATCCCACCTTGAGTCGCGGCAAGCCCTGTGCACATGGCGTGCGGCTGACGTAGCATGTCGAAGAAGCACACCTCATACATCGACAGCCTACGCGTTACAACCAGTACCGCTGCAGTACAACTGAGAGGTGCCGTTACTGGCTCTATATTATTGGAGTATATCTATGCTCACGCTTGCGCTGTCCGCTCGAACGCTACGCGAAACAACCATAATCCATGTAGTACAACCAAGAAATATGTTCGTTGCCAATATACTTGTGAAGTGGTATATTTTATGCTCGCTCTTGCATTGTCGGCATGAAGCGTCCGTGCGGCTACCAGTGCCGCCGTAGTACAATCGAGACGCATGTACTTGCAATAAATTTGCTTAGAAGTATAATTCATGCTCGTGCTTGCGCTGTCCGCATGAACGCCCCTGCCGGGGAGCGCAGATCAACATCCGCACCAAGCGCACGTCATGCCTCGACGGCCTACGCAGTGCTACCAGTGCCGCTGTAGTACACCTAGAAGTATGTCCACGGGCGATGCATGTGCTAAAGTCTACATTTCATGCTCACGCCTGCGCTGTCCGCATCAAAACCTGTGCTGGGGAACGCAGATCAACGTCCGCGCCAAGCGTGCGCTGGACACGTTTGCTGGCAACATACTTCCGAAGTACTTGCTAAAGTGTACTTCATCACAAGTATGATTCATGCCCACGCTTGCGCTGTCCGCATCAAAACCTGTGCTGTGGAGCGCAGATCAACATCCGCGCCAAACGTGCGCTGGACATGCTGGACGTGACGGACTGGCCTAACGCGCTCAAGGTGCAGCTGGGAGCGGCGCTGGTGAAGCTGCTGTGCGACACCGCTAAGGTACAATGCGTCTGTGCGCAGCTGCCGCATTGCATGCACTTCAAAGTTGAAGTACACTGTTTACAAATGAAAATATATGCATTGTACCAGCAGCTGGGCGCGGCGCTGGTCAAGCTGCTGTGAGAGACCGCTAAGGGACGGTACGACGCGTCTGTGCGCAGCTGCCGTGCTGCATGTACACATACTTTGTATTGTAAACATCATATCTACTTCGTACATATAGAAGGAAGCATGCGGTAAGTTTTTTCTACTGGTAAACACGTGCGCACATGCATGCAGATACTGTAAACACTATAATTTGCTTGTACTGGTAACCACGTGTGCACATGTAGATGTAAGTTTGTAGCAGCTTGGAGTGGCACTGCTGAAGCTGCTGTTCGACACCAAGGTGTGATGCCTCTGTGCGCAGCTGCTGCAGCGCATGTACCTCAAAATTGAATGTACTTAAAAGTTGATGTACACAGTTATGAAAGTGTAGGACATATACATTGTAGTAGCTGGGCACGGCGGTGGTGAAGCTGCAGTGCGACACCGCCAAGGTACGATGCGTCTGTGCGCAGCTGCCGTGCTGCATATACACTGTAAACATCATAATGTTTTTGTACTGGTAATCACGTGTGCACATGTAGATGTACATTCGTAACAGCTGGGAGACGGGCGCTGGTGAACCTGCTGTGCGACACCGCTAAGGTACGATGCGTTTGTGCGCAGATGCCGACCGGCGTGTACACTGTGAACATTATAAAAAGGTTTCCACGGGTAAGCACGCTCATGTACTTCACACTATGTACACTGTAGCAGCTTGGAGTGGCGGTGGTGAAGCTGCTGTGTGACACCGCTAAGGTGCGATGCCTCTGTGCGCACTGCATGTACTTCAACATTGAAGTACACCGTGACCATGAACGGCTTTGTACTGGTGAACACGTGTGCAGTGCGGCACTGTGCACATACCTTGTAGCAGCTGGGAGTGGCTCTGGTGACCGGCTGTGTGGCACCGCAAACCTATACCGTTTCAGTGAGCAGCTGCCGCACTGCATTCGCTCCTGCTGCTGGCGGCAGCAGCAGTGATGCGCATGATGCAGTCAGTAGGATCGCTGCTGGCAGAATTGTCAACACGACAATGTAAATTTTGAAGTGAACACTGCCACAGTAGTAAGCTATGTCCTGCACATCAATTGAGGCGGTGCAAAAGCTGTCACATGTATACTGCACACATCATGAGCAGCTTTTAATGGTGGCCATGTGTGTACTTCTGAGGTACACACTTCATCAAATTGTAGCAGGTGGACATGGCGCTGGTGAGGCTGCTGTGCGACACCGTTTAGGCACGCCACTTGTGTGCCAGCAACACACAGTTGCCACGCTGCTGGTAGCAAATCTTTTCAACCCTGCTTAGTACTATGTGTATATACTTATTGAGGTATGGTATAGTATGAGTCCACAGAAGTGCATATACTTCGAAGTACTCTACATGTGCACTACACACGTATTGTTGATGTATGTTATATATACTTCGAAGTATTATGTAACCATGTACTGCGTAGTATGTTTTTTGATGTGCTGACTGCACTCCATGTGTACCCATTTCTCCCCCTTCACTGTGTGACTTGGAAGTACAGTAATGGTACTGCTGCGGTAAGTACCGGTTTTTTCATGTATTTGCAGTTGTGGGCGTGCAAGAGCGCATACCGTGCGTGCCAGCACGCTGGTGGCGAAATAGTAACTAAAAGCATTATGCAGCAAACATGCATGTGTAGCGCTCGGTCACAGCATATACTTTTTGCATTACACGCCGTATAACGTATGTAAATCGCCGTATAACGTATACAGATGAACGGATGTATACGGCAAATACGCCGTATACCGCGTTTTGGGGCGTAGAAATACGCCGTATTGTGTATAACGTATAAAGTACGTTATACGTCGTGACCCATCACCATGCATGTGGCATGCGGTGTGCAGTGCACAGGCAGCAGGTGGCAGCGCCCAGGTGCTGCCGCTCTGTGCCCGCTTTGCTCAGCAATGCTGGCTCACAGCCACCGCCACCTGCTCCGGCCAGGAGGCTGCTGTACGTCCTGGCACATTTACACCAGCTGGTTTTGTTCCCCCTTGCCAGGTTATAACAATGCTCGTGATTCGACTTGACAAAAGCCTCTTTTAGACGTTTCCACATCACTTCATTTTGAAAAAAAAAAATACGTGTCATTGAACAAGTTTACGATGAGGCAGCCATTTTGCGGCCCACAAACTCAGTGCTCAGCACAACTGATGCCAGCGCATCGCAATTGATGACACTTGTGACGTTCATCAGTAGTGTTGCAGCTTGTATTGGAAGATCACAGCAGCTGCACAGCAGAGCGGTACACTGTGTAGCGCCTGGCTGCTGGCAGCCTGCAGCATGTCGACACAGTCACAGTCAGCCCGCAGTCAAGCGCATGCGCGAGCTGACTCATGCAGCCGATGCAGCACAGCTGGTGTGCATCAGCAGTTTTGCCTTGTAACGGTCCTGTAACAGTCGTGTGCTGGTCATACATGTGCTGACCATGTCATTTGGACAGAGCATGCGTCAGCTCACTGTCAACATGTGCACTTGTATCTGTTTTGTAACTGCCGACCGCAGGTGTCGCCGGACCCCACAAACTGTCAACAGTTGTAACTGCCGTGTAACTGCCGTGCGCAGGTGACGCCGGACCCCATGACTGTCAACAGTTTTACTTGTAACTGTTTTGTAACTGCTGTGCGCAAGCGGCGCCGGATCCCCCGTATTTCAACCTTTTGTTTACACAGTTTCACTTGTATCTGGCTTGTAACTGCCGTGCAGGTGGCGCCGGACCAGGTGACGCCGGCCCATGACTGTCAGCAGTTCCACTTGTAACTGGTTTGTAACTGCTGTGCGCAAGTGACGCCAAACCCCTCGACTCAACAGTTTCACTTGTAACTGTTTCGTAACTGCCGTGCGCAGGTGGCGCCGGAGCCCACGGATGAGGTGCCGGAGCCACGGGCGCAGCCGGTGTTTAAGCACGAGATCCGGGTCTTGACGCACACCAAGAAGCTGGTGAGAGGCGCGGAAGCACCTGCTGCTGAGCACCTGCACCTGCTGCTGAGCACCTGCACCTGCTGCTGAGCACCTGCACCTGCTGGTGAGCACCTGCACCTGCTGCTGAGCACCTGCGGAGCAGCAGAAGGGCGTGTGTGCTCAGCAGCGGCAGCAGCCAAAGCGAGGGTTTCGGCAGTTCAGCCGCCACTGCACATGGTGCTAAAAGTAAATTCAACACAATCAAAGCACATAATAGCAGTATATTTAATACTTCAAGAACATGAATGTTGTGTCGGTGGGCGGGTAAGGCCGCCGCGGCTGCAGCTGTCTGCTGCTGTCACGGTGTCATCGCCAGCAACACCGTAGATATCGGGGTATAAGACCCCCCGGTTGTGTCGCCGAGCGCCGGCCGTCGCTTACACCGGGGGGTTCTTAT
>JAULBY010051293.1:0-11758 GCA_032358315.1 Ophiocytium majus
GGGTGTGGGCCACTGGTTCTGACCAAGTGGATAGATCACCACACAGGCTTCAGCCTGGCTTTCTGCCCCAGCCACGGAAGTACCTGGGCTCAGTCACCTTTTTGGTTTCTTTCACACAACCAGGAAGCCTGCACCACAGCAGTGCACCTGGGCTAGACAGTTCACATGGTCGAGTGCAGCAACATGTGTCTCTCGCACTGCTGTGCCTGCGTGCCAACCCCGAGCAAAAGCGGTCATTTTCGGCAACAGCGACTTGCCTGTGCGTACACGGCACGGCCGCTGAGGGCATTCAGCAGGGTGGTCTTGCCCGCGCCTGCAGTGCAGCAGTGGGCGTTTAAGTGTACCCAAGTAAAAGTACCCAAGTAACTACTACTCACGTGCACTCGTTTTCGACAAGAGTGACTTGCCTGGGCGTACACGGCACGGCCGCTGAGGGCGTTGAGCAGGGTGGTCTTGCCCGCGCCTGCAGAGGTGCGCAGCGGTGGCAGCGGCAGCAGCGGACAGAACAGCCACTGCACAGTGTCAATTGCTGAGTGAAGAAACGAGTTGCCAGACCTCCATCGACTTTCGAACGGAAACAGGTAAGACTTCTTGCCCTCTTTGTGAGTGAACATGATTAGTGATGGGTCACAGCGTATTAATTTGGCATTATACGCTGTATTACGTACTTAAATAGGGCGCATAACGTATCGCAATCCGCGTATATATACAGCAAATACGCCGCATGTCGCATTTTTGGGCGTAGAAAAACGTAGAAACACGCTGTATTTTATAGAACGTACAACTAGTTTATACGCCGTGACCCATCACTACACATGATGTTGCTCCGCCTGCCCCTAGGCAAACAATTGGATTGACTTCTGCTTCGCTGTGGGCTCCTGGAACACGCAGTCCCATGGCGGCGAAGCATTCAAGCCCACCAAGCAGGTGCTGTTATGTTGCTGGATGGCGTAGCTTTTTCTGCATGTACCTGAATGCAACTGCTGTAACAGCGGCGGCAGACACCTCAGAGGCATGTACGCCCACCAAGCCCTGGGGGTGCGGCGCGCCAACAACAACAGCAAAAAAAAGGTGGTGCGTCTACGCAAACGATGGGAACATGCTGGCAGGTGCTGTTGCTGGATGGCGTAGCTGTGGTCCGCATGTAACCAAATGTAACTGCCGTGAGTCACAACGCACCTGAGGGCCCTATGAGGGCCACAACGCGCCCTGATTAGGCATATTTTGTGACATGGTGAAACTGCATGTAACTGCCTGTAACCGAATGTAACAGCTCCGGGGCACGCACTCGAGGGCCCCATGAGAGCCAGAACACGGCCCGGCCGCCCGAGTTGGCGTACCCGAGACATTGTGTGACTGGATGTAGCTGCTGCGTTCTGTAACCGGATGTAACTGTTGTGAGTCACAACGCACCTGAGGGCCCCATGAGGGCAAGGACGCGCCCTGACTTGGCGTACCCTGTGACATGGTCAATGAGCACCTGTAGCAGAGGTCGGTACGGCAGTGGCGGCGGCAGCGGCAGCAGCGACGGACACGCTGAGCAGGCATTGGAGAGTGTTGTCGTGTACGCAGTGTTGCCTCAAATGGAAAGAAAACAGGCGCGGTGCTAGCTCGACACGTCCACAGTAGCACTTCAGCAGAGTGCCAACAAAAGCAGCCATGCAACAGACTGGCATTTGTTTCTGTCCGCAGTCACATGGCGTTGCCGCCGCCGGTGTACCTCCCCCCTGACAACCTTTTCTGATAATGTTGCGGACATGACAGATTAGTCAGGGTCCTTCATCAGCCGCCTTTTGCCTGCATGGTTAAAAAAAAGTTGCCTGGTTTCTGCCAAGTCAAGATCGCCAAGCCCCCCCCCACACCACCACCCCACCCAGCCTACAAAGCAAACGGCATGTGTGGTTGATGGCTGTTTTAAAAGACTACACTTGTGTACTACCACAAAGTATGTATTTCAAAGTATCTCAAGTGGTGGACAATCACCCCACATGCTTCGGCCTAGCATTTTGCCCCAGGCACGGCAGTATCTGGGCTTCGCAGCCTTTTAGGTTTCTTTCACAAAGTATAGGTACTTCAAGTACTTCTGAAGTTTTTCAAGTGCAAGAAGTTTTGTGCTTCAACTGTGTACCAACTACCTTGACGCCGCTCTCGCTGGGCATATATGGGACGGTCGCGTCCTCAAACATGAGGTGCAAATCGATGCAAATACTTGTTCCATGTACTACTAGTAGTACTTCAGAAGAAGTATGCCCTTCAAGAACTACGTCAAGTTGAACAAAAGTACCTTGGTGCCGCTCTTGCTGGGAATGGTGACGGTGACGTCCGCAAACACCAGGTGCAAACTACAGCGGTACTTTATACAACGAACTACTACTTGAAGTACATATACTAGTCGGCTGTGGCCCCAGGTACTTCAAAACTTGAAGTATGTACATCAAAAACAACTTCAAGTAGTAGTACCTTGGTGCCACTCTTGCTGGGTATGGTGACGGTCACGTCCTCAAACATGAGGTACACGGGGCGGCCGCCGTGGCCCTCGCGGTAGCTTGACAGGCGTCTCTGTGTGCTCAGCAGCAAGTATGCACAGCAGCAGCAGTAGGCGTGAGCATAATCGCAGTGGGCGCAAGCACAGCAGCAGCACGGCGTAGCACTGCACCAGCAGCAAACCTACAAAGTGGCGAGAACGGTAGCTTGACAGGCGTCTCTGTGTGCTCAGCAGCAAGTATGCGCAGCAGCGGCAGCGGGCGTCAGCACAGTAGCAGTGGGCGCAAGCACACAGGCAGCGCCTAGCCGGCCACACGTGCACAGCCCTGGAGGTTAATACCGTTTTTACAGTGCTTGCACGGCGAAATGGCCAAACCGTAACAACGACACAGGAATTAAGCCTTAAGTATGCCCCCCGTACTTTATCACAGTGTGCCAACCCTGGTGGGCGCAAGCACAGCAGCAGCAGAGTCGAGCAGCTGTCATTGGCGGTGTCCGGTCTGGCCCGCCCGCATCTGCAAGTTGGCAACTACCTACAGCAGTAGTAGGTGAGTGCAGCAGCAGCAAACCTATCAATTGGCGACCATAATAGCCGGCGGTGCGACGGCGGCTGCGCGATGACCTTGTCCAAATCAAAGTTGAAGTTCTGAATCACTCAGGTTGAAGTCGTAAGAGTCGCGTGCGGCCAGATGCGGCTGCATTTGTCAAACCCGAAGTTTAAGTTCTCAATAGATAAAGTCGAAGTTGCAAGCCTCACCTGCGGCGCCGCCTCGGTTGTCGCGAGCGGGAACCCGCGGTGCGACGGCGGCTGCGTGAGGAACTTGTCCAGGTCTGTGGTGAGCGCGGGGCTCGCCAGCTCCCCGCCGCGCGGCTTGGCGGTGCCGTTGGCCTGCAACTCCAGCGCCGTGGCGTCGTCCACGGCGCCGTCGGACGGCAGGGACTTGTAGCGCAGCATGTTCACCTCGCCGCGCAGGCGCAGGACCTGCTCGGCGGCGGCAGGAGAGCGGCCGCGGCGGCGGTAGGAGTGGCGGCGGCGGTGGCAGCGGCAGGAGTGGCAGCGGCAAAACCGGCCGTGGCAGCGGCGGCAGCGGCGGCGGCAGCGGCAGAGGCGGTGGTGGCAGTGGCGGCGGCAGTGGCGGCGGCGGCAGGAGCGGCGGTGGCAGCGGCGGCAGTGGCAGCGGCAGTGGCAGCGGCGGCAGTGGCAGCGGCGGCAGCAGCAGCGGAGGTTGCGGCGGCGGTGGTGGCGGCAGCAAAGAAGGGGAGCGGCAGCGGCGGCGGCAGTGGCAGCAGCGTTGGCGAAGGAGCGCAAGTACAGTGGCAAGCATTGCAGCATATGATAATTTTCACTAACCAGTTTCACAGCAGCCCTCGCTGGCAGGCATGTGTAGCGTTTGTGATCCACAGCACACAGGTTCGAAAATGCACTTGAAGTATTAAATAACTTCAAAAACGCACTTGAGGTACCAAATAACACGCACCTCCATCTCCACCTCGAGCAGCACCTGACAGCGGCAGCCGCACACACATAGCAACAGCAGGCACAGCACGTGCAGTCTCGCGTCAGCAAAACAGTCGTGCGCAGCCAAAGAATGCATAACACAATGCGCCGCGCCAGACTGGGCACGCCGCTGGTGGAGGCATGGTGTGTGTGTTTTTTTGGTAGCGAGCTGGCAGGCCCACAGGCGGGACGGGGCACAGGACTAGCCACGGCATGGGATGTGCGCCGGCCCGACACGACCTGGCGCAACTGGGAAGCAGAGTTGAAGTTGACCCCCCACTTGCAACTTCAACTTTGGTTGTTCACGCTGGTAAGAAAGTTCACCTCACCCTCTCAGCGTGTGACGTGCGCCAGTCCAACACGGCCTGGCGCAGGCTGTCGACGGCGTAATGCATGCTACAGCAGAATTGAAACTGGCCTTACACAGCCCCCCCATTTACAACTTCAACTAGCCGCGATATGGGATGTGCGCCGGTCCGACACGGCCTGGCGCAACCTGGAAAGCAGAGTTTTGGCCTTACACAGCCCCTATCTGCAACTTCAACTTGGCATGGGCGGCGTGCCAGAGTGACGCGGCTTCACGCACTTGGACAGCAGAGTTGAAGTAGGCCTGATGCTGCCCCTACTCGCAACTTACAACTTAGGTTCACACAGGGCCCACCCTCCCGGCGCGGCAGGTGCGCCTCGCTCACAGACACGGCCAGGCGCACCTGGAAAGCAGAGTTTGAAGTATGCCTTATACAGTCCCCCTTTGCAACTTCAACTTTGGTTCACGCTGGAAGGAACCTCATTTCAACCCTCTCGGCGTGTGGCGTGCGCCAGTCCGACACGGCCTGGCGCAGGGGGTCAACATAGTACTTGAGGTGTGTAGTGCAGCAGAGTTGAAGTTGACCTTATCCGTCCCTCAATACTGTCCCTACTTCAACTTCACTTGTTTAGAGAGGGGGCTCACCCTCTCGGCGTGCGACGTGCGCCAGTCCGACACGGCCTGGCACAGGGTGTCGACGGAGGAATACCAAAACTTAAAGTGCGTACTACAGCAGTTGAAGTAGGCCTTGCACTGCCCCTACTTCAACCTCACTTGTTGACGTAATTAGGGAGGGAGATTCAACTCACCCTCTCGGCGTGCGACGTGCGCCAGTCCGACACGGCCTGGCGCAGGGTGTCAACGGGGTAGTAGTACAGCAGGAGGATGGCCAGGCGGAAGGCGAGCATCAGCAGGGCGAGGTAGCCCAAGTAGGCCCACGCGTTGCCGCTCACGCCGTTGAGCTCGTCGATCACCTGCCACAGGGCACAAGAATGGTAAATGGTGAGCAAAAGAGTTGCGCTTTCAGAAAACTTCAACATTGAACTTGTACATTTTTTTTAGGCATACGGCACACGTAGGCCCGCGCGTCATTGAGCTCGTCGGTGACCTGCCACAGCGCGCCACAACGGTGCATGCACAGCGCACAGCGCATCATCGCGTTTTCAGGAAAGAGAATGAGTGGTTCGTTGTTTGCGACAACTGTATTGTCGCGCGCAAAATGTGTGCGCTTCAACATTGAAGTTGTGCAGTGTGTGCGTTTGAAGTCGACAGTGTGTGCTCACCGTCAGGCCGCTGACGAGGCACTCGCCGGTGGCCGCGTCATAGCCCGCGTCGCACGGGTACACGCCCTGCAGGCTGCTGCACACAAAGCCGCTGGTGCCGTCCGTTGCCGCCTGCACAGGATGCGGCGCAGACGCATGGATCACTGCTTGGTGAGTGGTCAGGGTGTACAAAATACCACTAGTAGTGGTACTACAAAGCGTTATGTTTGTTATACAATAAGAGCGGCATGTGTGGCCACACATAACTATAAATACATTTTCAAGCCGCTGGTCCCGTCCGTCGCCGCCCGCGTCACACACGAGGGAGCGGCACACGATACGGTGCAGCCGCATGGATCACTGCTTGGTGATGGGTCAATTTACTGTACTACTTGCCTCAAGAGGTACTTAGTAGTAGTTGATACTGCCGGTACTGTAGTACTTCTGAGGTACGTTCTACAATATACTACCGTACCACTACTAGTAGTATGGCGTATCTTTAACGCCCAAGAACGCAAATAGACGGCGTGTGTGCCGCACTTATAAATGAATCCACTTACAAATACGAGTACACATACTTCTAGGAGTGCGTTATACGCCGCATGTACACACAAAGCCGCTGGTGCCGTCCGTTGCCGCCTGCGCCGCACGCGGGGGAGCGGCACATGATACGGTGCAGCCGCATGGATCACCGCTTGGTGACGGGTCAGGGCGTACAAAAGTCTTATATGCTTCGAAGTACTTCAGCAGAAGTACGAAATGAGGCGTTTTTGGCAGATACTATTCCATGTGTGCCCCTCACCGTGCCCGCAACCGTGCACGAGTAGGTGACGCGGTCAAACACTTTGAGCATGGCCGCCTGGCTGCCGTGGGTGAACGCGCCTAGCTGCGCCAGCCACACCCAGTAGGGGGGTATGTCGTCCATGGGGATGAACACGCCGCCGCCAAACACCGTCGCCATCACCAGGCATGCCTGCTCGGCATGACACGCGGGCAGCGGGTGCACAGCTCGATAGGTTGGAAAAAATATCAATGATAATAATAAACTGGCACATTGTCAGCACACAAAAGACGCCAAAGTGGCTTTTTTTTCAGCACTCAAAAGGCGCCGCCGCCAAACACCGCCGCCATCACCAGGCACGCCCGTTCGGCATGACACACGAGCGGGGGGTGCACATGTCCATTATAAATATGCAAATCAAAAAAGTTACTAAAGCATTAAAAATTAATTGGCACATTGTCAGCACGTAAAGACGCCAAATTGGCGCTTTTTCCAGCACTCAAAAGACGCTGCCGCCAGACACCGTCGCCATCATCAGGCACGCCTGCTCAGCGTCACACTGCGTATTTATGCATAAGTCTGTGAGCATCACAGTGCGAGTATTGATGCATAACTCTGTAAGACTGGCACAATTTTCAGCAAGAAGGGAGCTGATTTGTCATGTTTTTCAGCATTCAAAAGGCGCGCCGCCGTGAAAGAACAACAACGTTGCCATCACCAGGCATGCCTGCTTAGCGTGACACACGGGCAGGGGGTGCACAACTCCGTGAATTGGCATATTATTTTAGCACGCACAAGACGCCAAATTGGCATACTACTAGTAGTATTTTTCAGCACGCAAAAGGCGTTTCACCGTTGGCACCACCAGGCTAGCCTGCTCAGCGTGAGACATGAGTAGGGATGCACGTCTCTGTGAACTGGCACATTCTTCAGCAAGAAAAGAGAGCGGAATTAGTCGCAAACCGTGCAGGAACACCGAATACCACCGTTCACCGGTTATACGTATGTACAATAAGAGTGTATATGTGCGTCGAAATATATACAGTGCACTTCATGTAGTCTTAAAGTACGGTGTATATAAACTGAAGTATATGAAAGCAAAAAAGGGTGTGTGGTGTCACCTGGGCGACGACCACAGCTGTCGCCGCGTTGACGGTGAACTGCGGTCCCAGGGCGATCATAGCCTCGGATGCGGCTCCCGTGAGGTACGCCACAAGCAAAAAAAACACTTTGGAGTACATTCATTATACAGCTCCAGGTTCGTGGGACCATCTCCGCCCCCCCCCTCCCCGCCTCCACCACCCCCAGCAGCGCCACCATCCCCCGCGCCATGTCCGCCACCACCCCTGCCACCACCACGCCCGCCGCCGCGTATTGAATATTATAGTGCTTTATTTCTTATAACCAAAAAGAGTTATTTTAATACCGAGGCTCTCCCATATTGTCCACATATAGGAAGTTTCCAACCGAATAAGTGGTTGTTTGTTTAACTTTCTTTACTATTCGAAAAAATACATATTTTTCGAAGTCACCGCTCCGCCCGCGGTGACACGTGACCCCTGCCACGAGCGCCGCCACCGCAGGCATGCTCTCTCTGACCCAGCTCGCGTGCGCGTGCAGCACCGCCTCTGCTGTCCCACAGCAAGTGACCGGGTGCTGCCCGCGCGTTACGTCGCGTGTGCAAAACCTGCTCAGCCTTCGGCGTGATGTCCCTTGGAGCACTGTCATTACACCGCGTGTGTACAGAGTTCTGAAGTAGATGTTACTGCGTACATGGTATGCTACAAAAGTGGGTACAGTTCACACCGTACTACAGTAGTACTACTAGTACTAGCTACAGCAGTAGTAGTACTACTACAGTAGTACTACTAGTACTAGCTACAGCAGTAGCAGTAGTACTACTAGTACTAGCTACAGCAGTAGCAGTACTAGTGCTACTGCTGTAGCTAGTACTAGTAGTACTACTGTAGTACGGTGTTAACTGTACCCACTTTGCCAAGGACACAACGGCACTGACTTAGTTTGCCTCGCCTGGGCGACCACCACGGCGGTCGCTGCGGCGGCGGTGGATTGCGCCGCCCGGGCAATCGTGGCCTCGGAGGTGGCGCCCGTGAGGTACGCCACCAGCATCGGAGATTATACTTCGTACGTGGTGGTATATTTGGCAGTATACCGTAACTACTTCAGTGCTATGTATGTGCAACGCTACAGCAAAGCATGCTACTCATGCAGTTAGTCTCACCTGAGCGACCACCACGGCTGTCGCCGCGTTGGCGGTGAACTGCGTTGCCAGGGCGATCATGGCCTCGGAGGTGGCTCCCGTGAGGTACGCCACCAGCAGGACAAAGGGGTACGACTCGCTAGGGAAGCCCGCCATGAAGTACAGGATTGTCACGCCCGGCAGGAAGATCTGTTGCGCCACGGAAGCAGAGCACGCGTGTGCACAAAATTAAGAGCGGGAGGGAAAGAGCGACAAGGGGCGATCACGCCGAAGGCTGAGCACTTCAGAAAGGTGCAAACAGTGCACGAGCACTGAGTACCGCCGATACACACCATGTACTTCTTTCTGTATGTTGCAGACGTGATTTTTTCTCCGGGAAAGGGTTCCTACGGTGTGTACGGGGGGAACCACGCCGAAGGCTGAGCAGGTTTTGAGGGCCGCCAGGTGCGCGGGCAGCAGCACCAGCAGCGCCACTTCTGTGGTGGCAGCGGCGCTGCTGCAGGCGCACGGAGGCGCCACGCAGGCTGGGCCATCGGGGGGCGGTGAGAGTGGCTGGGACTGATGGCAGGGGGGGCACCTGCGCCGGACACACACTTGTCTGGTGCTTTTCACCAGGTGGACAAATCACCCTCACAGGCTTCGGCCTGGCATTTTGCCCCAGCCACGGCAGTATCTGGGCTTAGCAGCCTTTTAGGTTTCTTTCACTGTGCAGTAGTGCTGTGTTGCACAGCGCAGAGGCACCGGCAGCGGCAAAGTGGCGACATGTGGGTGTGGCAAGCGCTGTGTTGCGTGTGGCATGCTCACCTTGGGTATTTCATGCATGGGGTCCTCATGGTGGTGTGTGCAGAAGGCAACCACCTTCGCCAGCACGGCGCCGCGCACTGTTGGCAGGGGTACCTCCGCCGCATCGCCTGTAATGTGTGGTTGCAGATTACAGTGGTGGCTCAGGTGGGCAGGCCAAGGCAGCACTATTGCCGCGGCAGCTGCTGCCACTGATGCGGTACTCTTGTGCAACGTGCAGGGTTGCGATCTGCAGTTGCCAAAAAGCCGCATTCACGGACTGTCACAAGTGCGGCAGTTGTTGAGCACAGTCAGCATGCTTTAAAATCACTCTCACTATCGCTCTGCAAGGGCACCGGCATGCACCAGCATGTGTGCCGCATGGTGTTGCTCAGCAGCGTTGCTCATTTTTGCCAAGGTGGTGGTGCTGCAGGCTCTGAATTTTCCTGGCCCAAGACGGATACACTAGCTGTGAAACCTCAACGAGAAGCGGGGCGGCCTTTGTCTGCCACTTCCCCTGTGTTAGCGCACATTTTATCAAGTGGGGGTGCCCTGTTTCTCACCGTCATTCTCTATAGTAACCCGGATGAGGTTACACGGCGCGATGACGGCACGGTCAACCGTGAAGCTCTCGCCGCCCATCGCCACCAGCGACACCGTGGAGCCACCAGCCCTTGACTCCTTCACTTCCTCCGCAGCCTCCATGTTATTCCTGCTGGCTGTGCTGCTGCCTCCTCCCTGCTCCTGTTTGCTTAAACGCCGCTCCTGTTTCACGTCCTGGCAAGTCACGGTGTCGCTGCTGCTGCTGCTGCTGCGCCTTTCGCGGCCGCCGTTGCCGCTGCTGCGGTGACTGATGTTGCGTCGCCTGCTGGCGCTTCGGCCATGCGGAGCGCCGCACGACAGTGGGCTAAGCAAGCCTGGTCTGCAGCAGGAGCACGATTCACAGCAGGCAGCAGGCCAACCATCACCACAACACCCCAGCAAGCAGCAGCGGCATGGAAGTGGCCAGGCACCTGAGAGGCTGACGCATGGGCAAGGAGCTACAGCAGCAGCAGTTCACTGCTCCCACCGCAGCGGAGACTTCCTGGCACACGGCAGGAGGAAAAGCTGAAGTTCCGATGCCGTCGTATGGGGAAAAAAAATAGGCAACACCACCCCCTCGTTGGTCCACCTCTCGTGTTGTCACAACTCACCAGCAGCAGGTCTGCGCGCTAGCAAGGCTGTCGTGCACCTCTCCTGTTGTCGCTGTCGGGGGTGTGTGAGGGGCGTGCTGCTTTTCACCGTGTGCCCGTCATGACATCCTCTGCGCCTCTGCGCCTCTGCGCCTCTGCGCTCAACTTTTGCCTTCTCGGGCGAAACGTTGCAAACGGAATTTAATTCAAACGGTGGTGACACACAGAGCGGCGCCCAGGTCTGTGTGTGTGTGCTTACGATCACAGTCGGCGCTGGGCTGGCTAAGGGTTGGCACCAAGTGCACCACCAACGATAGCAAGAGCAGGAGCAGCAGCGTCGCCAGGAGAGCGGGGCGAAGCAGAGTCCTAGGTAAGTTCCCTTCCCTTCAAGTCGTTGATGCACACCAACATCAGCACCACCACAATAACCAACGTGCAGCCACGCTGCCGGGCCTTTGCCAGCCAACGCCCCCATAAGTGTCGTGTATATTGCTTCTCGTGGTTACCTAGGCTACCTGCCCTGCGGCTCCTGTGTGACAGGCTGTTTCAGTTGCCGGTAAGTTGTGAGCTTCCTGTTGTATCATGTGCTGCTTTGAGCGCAGTTACTTTAGGTGCTTTGTGCTTTGTGTTTGGCACATCTGGCGCTGGTGCACTTCAAGGCTTTCGAATGCGTAAGCCCCGCCCTGTGGATTCAATACACTGCGGACTGGTTTACAAACACCTGAGCAGTGACTTATGATAGTTGCACTCGAGTGCACGCCGTGTTCGACCGGTGCCGGCGGCGGCACGTGCAGCCATTGCCCAAACTGCATGCGCGGCGCATTCAGGTCGTTTTGCAGGGCTTGGGTACACGCGCTGACAGTTTTTTCATCCACTCTACCTACCAGAGCATGCCATACGCATGCCAAGGTAGTACCTGTAATTTTTAAACATGCAGCCTAGGTTGCTAGATGCGTGTGACAATTTGTGCAGCAGAGGCGGGGCACTGGTTTGACCGAACCTGCAGCCCATCCCTGATACCTCTCACTGAGCGCATGTCATTATCTGGCAAGGAAATGGAAGCGCATTGCGCCTCACGGTACTTGCACAGCTCATAGGGTGTGGTTGCCGCCCTGACATAATTTCCGTGCAGTGCTGCCGGTGTGCTGCAGTGCCTACTTGTTTTGATACTACAGCATGTGGTAGGAGGCTACTATTACATTGCCACTTGAGGCCCCTTTCGCTGGGTGTAGTAGTATGTTACTCTACTGTGC
>JAULBY010051304.1:0-11755 GCA_032358315.1 Ophiocytium majus
GGGGGGTGAAGTAAAAAGGGAGCGCCGGGTTAAAAGGGGGGGTGAAGTAAATAGGGGCCGCCAGTTCAAAGGGGGGGGAGTAATTAGGGACGCCCAGTTAAAACCCTCCCTATTTACTGAAGGGGGGGTTAAATAAGCACTAGACGGTACAGCTGCCTACACAGTACCAGAAATTTACACCTTTAGATCAGAATTCACTTTGAGGTAATACCCTCATACAAAAGTATCATCCAACAAGACACTTTTGCCAGGGCTCAGGCACACACGCAGGCAGACGCAACAAAACACCCCACCCACACACCTATCCCCAAGCCAAGCTCTGAAACCCGAGTTTATTGGCAGAAATGCAGGCTGCGTGGGGTGGGAGTCTGAGGCAGGCCCAGGCCACCCACCTGGAGACCCGTCCACAGCCACTCCCTTTCAAGCACCAAGGTAAAAACAACTGCTGCCGAAAACCAGCCCCACACACCAGCCTTCCCCCCCTCGGTCCAGTGAGAGAAAGGCGGGCGGGATCGCTGACCCAACCTGCACACCACGTGCCGCCGCGCCCTCGCGGGCTGGCACAAGAAATGGTGCTGATCTGCATGTGCACTGTCCGCCGGGGCAAAAACTGCTCAGCCTTTGGCAAGCCTCCCGGCTGATTTCCCCAAATAAGTTATGAGATCGAAGGATACCGGAACTACAGTACTTTTAAATGTCGTACAAAAAGGTAGTAATAGCATGCAAGGGTCCTTGTGCACCCACAAGTGCAAATCAGTAGCACTACAAATTGTGAACATAGCTCTAGATAAAATTGTGCTGGGGCGCGACAAGCTCTGGAGTGCCCTGCGCATACGTGCAACCAAGTGAAGAACAGCAAGCGTCGCAGCCTGAGCGACCTTCACGCTAGAGAACCGACCTGCCAGGGTAGGCCATCCTCTGCCAGGCAGAGCAGCGGCCGCCACACCCCACGCCTGCACCTGACGCCCGAACTCCTGGCGACGCCGTGTATACAAGTACTCCCTGAGACAACACCTCGTGCAGTGCAGTGGAACTGTCGCGGGGATGCGCGAGACGGCTACGCACTCAAGGGCTGCAGCGGAGCACCATTATGCACGTGTTGCACGGATGCTCGCAAGTGCTGTGCAGTTTAACGGCGTAGGAGGCACACTTATACTTGAAGTACCGGTACAACGTAGAACAGAAACTATTACTGTGTAGGTAGTTCTGCTTATCTGCACTTGTGGGCGTGCAAGAGCCCATGTCATGTCTGCCAGCACGGCCACTGGGTGCCAGGGCAAATGCATGGCAGAGTAGTACCTGGTAGTACTTCGAGTTGTAGAGATGTGGCCCACAGTGGTCAGCGAACCGAGCGTATTGCAGCATGCAGTTTCAAGCATTGTGCGTGCAGGGCATGTGGTATTGCGCTGGTGCTGCGCATGCTGCTCTCACAGCACTTGGAAGACGGTTTCAGGTTGCCGGTCATGGCAGCCACAGCTGCAGGCACGTGCAAGCACATCACCAGAGCCAAAGCGCCAAACCAGCATGACACTAGTCAGCGATGTCGGCGATTGGAGTACAATGCACTAAACTACTAGCTGGCTCCCGCTAGACCTTTCTTTGTTTGTACACATCTTTTGCCATGCATTTGCCTTGGCTCCTAGTGGCCGTGCTGGCATACATGACATGGGCTCTTGCACGCCCACAAGTGCAAACAAAGTTACTTGAAGTATATTTCGAAGTACATTTTCGTGCAACCCTAGGGACCCAGTCCGCACCTGTCGGCGGGGAATATGCGGCCCCCCTAGGACGCAACCGCCAGGTCCCCCGGCACCGGCGTCGGCCACCCCCCCCACTGCCTGGGCACAGTTGTCATATTCCATTTTCTGTATTGCTTAATATTATTAATGGTTTTCCTAGTAGTAGAGACCCCAGTCCGCACCTGTCGGCGGGGAATATGCGGCCGCCCTGGGACGCAACCGCCTTGTCGCCCGGCACCGGCGTCGGCACCCCTCCCCACTGCCTGGGGCTAGTCGTCATCTTCCATATGAGGTTGCGGGCGTGCGACAGACTCGCGCGGGCGGCGGTGGCGAGCTGTGTGAGCTGTGCCTCTGAGCCGCAGTCCGCCCAGAAGCCGCAGTTGGTGACGACAAAGTGCGGGCGCAGGCGCGGGAGGTGGTCGCGCGCAAAGTCCCAGGCGGACACCTGCGCCGAGTTGCGGGCGCAGCCACGCGTGGTGGTGGGGGCGGTGGTGGTGAAGTTAGTTGTGGGGAGAAAACTGTACAATCTAAGGTTTAATTTAGATTATAATACATAAATTTTTATTCCTCTTTTTTCTTGTTTTTTGTTTTAAGAAATTAGCTCGAGAATTAAATGTAAAAAATGAGTTGCGGGCGTGGCCATGCGAAGGGTTGCACGAAAACGTAAGTGGGTGTTTTTTCCTTGCTAAAAAAAACCTGTGCAGTAACTTTATGTGCTGGGCCAGCCACCATGCAAGAGCACCAACGCTACCCACACGTGCCTGTGCCAAGCTGTTAATATCACTACTGTATTTTTCCCCTCTTGTTAGCCATGCACGCTGTATAAAAGCCCCGTATACGGCATATGTGGCTTGCTCACATGTACGTTTCGCGCAACCCTAGCCATGCGTGGTGATGGGGGCGGTGGTGGTAAAGCTAGTTGTGTGGAGGTGTCAGGTACTGTGCCAGGCGGCTGGGGTGACATTCCGGGCCGAAGCACGTGGGTGTTTTTTGCACCTGGTCGACACCAGACCGTGGTTGAGCGTGCCAACAAGCGCATGTTTGGCAGCGCTCAGAGGTTGAAGAACGAGGTTGGGGAGCAGTGTGCCACGGGTGCTGCAAGGTGCCGCACGGGTGCAGCTTGTCGTGGTAGCCACATCTCAGATGCCAAGCACATGCACAACCACACATGAAAGCACCTCGTACCAGCGCGCACTAGCGTCAACCCCCAACCAAAAAACGTCCAGGAGCTGTGGCACCAGCAACTGATGCGCTGCCGTTGCTGCGCCACACCACACACAGCAGCACTGCCCCAAAACACCCCCCACCCCCGCCTCAGTATGCTCACCTCCAAGAAAGGTACATCGGGCACCGAGCTGCTGCACTGAGAAGGCTTGCACAGCTCCGCAGGGGCCTTCAGCGTGGGGTCGTCCATGGCTGCCTCTAGGAAGCGAGGGTGGAAGCGGATGCCGTGGCCGCCCCACCACGCAATGAGGGTGATGCGAATGTTGGTCTTGGGATTGTAGTAGTACCTGTGTGTGTGTGGGGGGGGGGGGAGGTGTGGTGGCGCCGTGCGTGACTTGCGTGCTGTGGCGGCGTGGTGTGCCACGACACAGCGTGTGGTCTGGTGCTAGTTCCACCAGCCAGACACTGCGTGGTGTGCCTGCGGGTATGCTCGCATGCGCAGTCTTGGTGGCGTCTGCTATGCGCGCCCCGCAGTTACGGTGAGAGCTGCCCGTGGGGGCACGGCTGCTGTGCCGGCGTGCGCAAACTCTCAGCTAGCTGCTGCCAGAAGACGCCAGTTTTGGCAACGGCATGGCGCAGTAACCAACCCCGCAATGTAAAATTGTCCAGGGTGTCCAAGTGTAAGTTTGTGTGTGCTTGCATGCGGTGTGGCGCCTGCCACATGCGCGAGGCATTTACTGGCGGAGCTGCCCACACCACTGGTGAAGCGCACAAAATCTCAGTTAGCTGCTGCCAGAATACACCACTTTTGGCAGCAGCACACACAGGTGGGTGCATCGGCAAGGGGCACTGACCAACCCTGCAAATGCGAGCTGTCTGGTGTGTGCAAATTGAAGTTCGTACATGACAATGAGTGAAGTTGAAGTTGGTTGCAGCGTTGGCGAACCATGCGGGGCGGAGACGCTTGGGCAGGGAGGCAGCAGGACACCACCACAATGCAGCGCAGCGCAACCCATGGCCACTCGCCTGTTCTCAAACTGTGAATCTTGGTCAGAGGGCAGGCCAGCCCTGTAGCAGTCGCATGCCTCATGCCCGTTCAGCCTTCCATTTGTCACCTGCTCGGGAGATGTGGGGGCAGCAGCCGCTGAGCAAGCTGTGGCTGCTGGCGGCAAGAGAGGCTCCATGCATCTGTGGAACAAGGCATTACTGCACCAGGCAACAGCGCTTACACTGGTGTGGGTGCACTGCATCTGAGCATCATTTTGAGTACACGCTTCCGCTGTGTAATTTCACACACCAGAAGGGTAGGATACGGGCAAGTGAGCCATGCGCAGCTACGGCCACCCACCAAGTCAACAGGTGTGCCGCAGTTTGCTGACATGCTGCTTGCACTGCGGCAGAGCACTGGGTGGCTGGGATAACAGGTTTTTTCCCACTTGCTTCTAGTAACTACTGGGTAAGCCACCAACTACACGTGCGGCAGCGGCCGGATCATGCTGTACGGGACCAAGCACGCATGGTGAGCACTGGACGCCACCCGCACACTTCTGCTGTGATCGCTTGGGTGCATTGAAGGCCGCACAACCAGCACTGCTACAACAACTTCTCGAACACTTGTACTTCTAGAGTGCATGGTGCTGCGCAATGCGATCTTTTCGGCTGGCCGCAGGGGTCAGCATGCTTGATGGTGCTGTCCCCCATCTGCGCACACCATGTGCACACAGGGCTTTCCGCGCGGGGAGGCTGAAAATACTTCAAGTACAAAAACTTGAAGTACGGAGTACTTGTAGCACTGGTGTGTCTGTGGGCAAGCTGCAGACGCCCACCTCATAGAAGCTGGTCCACGTGGCGTACTGCCTCTCCCACGTCCCCTCCGGCGCCGGGCTGATGAAGCTGCCGTGCTCCAGAAAGTACACCAGCGACAGGTACTGTGGAAGACACGAAACCCACAAGTGAGAAGCCAGAGCAACGAAGTTTGTGTATCAGTCATAGAGGCACGAGGGCCATGTGTGAACCAGCTATTACGAGCTCTATGGGGGGGGGGGGGGCGACTCCGCGGCCTGCCCTGTGGCGGCCGGCGGGCTAACGCCCGGCGGGCCCAGCAGTGGCATGTGCCGATAGGCGTCCAGGTCGGGGGCAGGTTGACCCACCGCCGGGAGGACGGTGCGCCATTCTTCTACCATCAGTCCCGAGATGGTGCGCTGCAAGTTGAATGGGACTTCGGCTTCAGTCGCAGCGCCGACTTCAACTCTGCTAACTTCACCTGGTAGCGAGTCAGGCTGTCGCCGATGAACACGAGGTGCTTGCCGGCCAGGGCTCTCCTCGCCCACTGCAGGTATGCCTTCTCGGCAGCTGGGGATGGGGGCAGGCTGCAAATGGGCAGGTCTCTCCCCCCCGCGGCAAGACCCCTCAGTGCCACCTTGCTGATGCGCAGGCTGGCCGCATCGACATCGAAGGCCACGCTGTGATGCTCCAGTGTCTCGCTGTGGCACCGAGAGGCACCCTTGTGGAAGCTGAAGTCCACGTGTCCATCTGAAGTCATGGTTGCTGTAGAGGCGCCATCGGCGTGTACTTCGGCAGCAGCCGCAGCCACAGCTGCGTGGGCGGCCTGGGCTGCCTGGGCTGCCTGGGCTGCCTGGGCTGCCTGGGTTGCTGCTGCTTCCAATGCCGCTGCTGTTAGTGCTGCCTGGCCATGTGCGCTCTTCGCAAAGTTGTTTCGGAGGCCCCTGACTTGGCTGATGCAGAGCAGCGCCAGCACCTGTACCAGCAGCAGCGCCTTCATCAGGCTCGTGAGCTCCCGCGGCCGACGCTTTGACAGCAGCATTTCGCTACTGCGCCATTTGTTCTGCTGCTGGCGCGCCGGCGTCTCAGTATATTTCAACTCCTACACATGATGCGGCTCGTTGTCAACGAACAGCAGACGGTTACAGGGGCGTTTCATTTTGCTGTTGCGACCTTCACCTTGGCACCGTTCCAGAGTATCGCGGGCCACGACGCCTCTGGTGGCCTGGTTCAGATATTCGCCCCAGCATGGCATGGCGATGCTCTCTTGTACCCGTGCCGACCACCTTGGACTCGCCTGCGCTCAGGCGAGTGATGCCAGCTTGCCTTGCCTGCCGCTGGTGGTGCAATTGCAAACGTGCCGGACACACCAAAGCACGGCACCAGTGCGACAGCGACAAGAGGCACTCCCGCAGCACGAAGGGCGCAAACGTCTCCATTGCTGCAAGTGGCGCACTCTACATGCCTGGCATCCCACACATCAGCTTCGACACCACAGGTGGCCCGCTTGCCTACCGCTCAGCAGTTCAACCTGCCTCTACTGTGATCAGCAACCCTGGTGTGCAGCCTCAAAACCAGCCGCACCTAACTTGGACTCACCAAGACGGCGTGCGCGTCCGCACGCAGCAAGGGCACGGACAGCCAACACACATACAACAATGTACAAGGTGGGAGGTGCGCGCCGACACCCTTGGGTGGTTCCCGCGCTAGCCGCCAGCCGGCTGGACAGCGGCAGCGGCAGCGGTGCGCCCATGGCACACACTGCCGGCACACTCAGTAGCTCACGATTTTGCTCACACCCCTTGGTGCTGTGATTGGAGCACCTGCGCCTGGAGCACCAAGTGTCTCCCCCCCAGCGGGTGTGAGTCAAAATCGGGCGCTTAAGGGCGCCGTCAATGCGCTGCTCACAGGGCACCCTCGTCCGTGTTGCCCCAACCCCCTGACCACTCACACCTACATTCAACAGCTGCGCTCTTGCAATGGGTGCAGGATACCGCAGGGTGGTCAAGTCCCCTTGGGGCAAGCCCGCGCTGCCAAATTGGCAGTGCAGTATCGACAAAACAACATGCTGTTGGGTGCAACAGCGGTGGCGCCCCGCCCTCTGCTGCATGCCGCAGCGCCGCAGCGGGGCCTGAATGCCTCGCCCATAGCTCACTCAGGTTCTTGCCACGTGCGGAGCGGTGATTCACGAGACGCACAAACACACCCACACACACACACATGTGGTGCAGAGCCGGTGCCCGCACTGTGCCACCGGCAGTGCTGCTGTGCCACAGCCGCTGCTGCTGCTGAGCCACAGCTGCTGCTGCTGCTCAGCAGAGCGCACGCCGGGGAGGCGCATCACAAGACGGCACCGAGACTCAAGACGCCGTCCGCCGGCGGCGTTGCGCGCGCGGCGACCGCCGCTGCGTCCGCCCCTGACGACTGCGACGACCGCGACGACCGCCATGACGACGCTGACAGGGGGTTGTTTAGCGCGCTGAGCCCCTGAAAGGTGAACACCGCCTTGCGCAGGAAGGGCACCGGCGTCTGCTCAGCACAAACAGGGGAGGGGGGGGAGGCAGTGTGCAGGGGGGGCGCAGCGGGAGAATGAATCAGGCCCCGCCTCACACGGATTGCACCCTCCCGCGGCGGAAGACCGGCTGACGTCAGTCCCGAAATCGACATGAAGAGGGGCACATCTGGGGTCTGATGCAAAAAAAAAACACAATTTGCTGGTTTTCGCAAACCCTCTGATGGGACCCCAAGGAGGGGGCAGCGGAAGCGCAGGCGGCGGCTGAGCTTCCTGCGCTATTGGCTAGGCCTGAGGCTGCGCGGGTGGTGCTGTTGGGGGGTGCTGCACAGCCACTGCTTTTTTGATGGTTTCATTTGCGGCTGAGTGCTGCTGCTGGGCTTGCGCTCGTTGTCCCCGCGCCTGAGACTGGCGGCGGCGTCATGGCCTCATACACAGTGTCCGAGACAGCCCCACCAGTTATGAACAGACAATGTTTTCAGGATGGTACCTGCAGCAAACATTCAGCTTTATATCATGCGACACCGAAACTCAAACAGTCCACCTAAATGAGTGCGCCCACAGAGCAAGCAAGAAAGCTTAGCCCTATACCGGCACATGTGGTAGCCGCTTTTCGACCCCAACCCTTACCTCACCCCTACTTGACCAGTTCAGAAGACACCAAAAACGACTTCTTGAAGTAATACAGTGACAAATACTTGAAGTACAGTTGATATTCGGAACTTCTTCTAAAACGACAGCGTGTGTGTGTGCATAACCGCGACTTACCGGTGTGGACAGGGCCAGAAACTACTTTCGAAGTTTGAAGTAATAAAAACAAAGTTGATTTTCGGAACTTTTATTAAATATGCTGGTGTGTGTGTGTGCGTAACCGCCACTCACCGGTGTGGACAGGGCCAGCCGTGACGGCCGCCTACCAGCACATGCCACTGCTGTGCCCGCCGGCCGCCGCAGGGCAGGCCGCGGAGCCGCCACCCCCATAGATCTCGTAGTATAGCTGGTGCACACATGCCCTGATGTCGCTATGACTAATACACAAACTTCTTCTTAAATACTTTTGTGTGTTTGTGTGCGTAACCGCCACTCACCAGTGTGGACAGGGCCAGCCGCGACTGTCGCGGCGAGGTGGCGGAGAAACCAAAAACTACTCCTTGAAACATTAAGAATAAAGCTGATTTTCGCAACTTCTAAAAAAAATTGCTGTAGCGTGCGTGTGTGCGTAACCGCCACTCACCGGTGTGGACACGGCCAGCCGTGACGGCCGCCGCGAGGTGGCGGAGGGGCGCCGCTGCACCGCCGGCGGCCTGGCGCGCTTCCAAGGGACGCGCGACCCCAGCAGGCCGCTGTTGGCGAAGTAGATGCTGCCCAGTATCACAGCCTGGCGGTGTGTGAGAGAGGGGGGGATAGGTGGCATTTGGTGTTGATGTGGCAGTGCGGTGTGTTGAAGTTTGGGGGGGGGGGGGGGCACTGTGAGCGGGGGGGACGCAGCATTTGCGGCAGGCTATGTCTACTGTGTATGTGACTTTTTATGTACTTCAAGTGTCTGGCCACAGTGCTTTGGGCAATCGGGCATGCAACGGCATGCATGTGCGACATGCACGCACCCTCGTGGCTGCCAGCTGCCCTTGCGACACCGCATGGCGTGTGCTGCGCGTGCCCCTGACATGCACTTGAGCGTCATTGGCGCATGCGTGTGTGTGCCACTGGCAACGCAGTCAAGATGCGGCAGTGCTACACAGTGGCAACAGGCACAGTAGCGTGTACTCACATTGTCCTGGTGGAAAGGCGGGGCCACACGACGTCAGGGGCGGAGCAAAGCAAACCCGAAACGGCACAGTGGAGAGAGGGTGGACATGGAAGGTGAGGCAGGCCGTGCGGGCACACACCTAGAGATACTTCAAGTACTTGAAGTATTGTGTAAGGCATGCACAAGGTGTGCGTACTCGGGAGCATATCCGTACCTCTGCAAGTGCGTCAGCGCTGCATCCAAGCCCTCAACTCAAGACAGGTGATGAACGTTGTGCAGCAATAAATTGTGCGCCTGATGCGGTCATCAGGTCTTCGCATCATGAATAGCACACATTTGTGCATCGTACTTCCGAAGTAGGTCTTAATCAGCTATTATATATATTATAAGATATAAGGGCCAAGGGCCACCAGCGGGACAGTGCTCGACACAAAACGGCACTGTCACACAGAGCAAGGTCAGCCCCAGCCTTCCGCATGCACGGTACGACTATCAGACATTGCCTGGGCAACGTTTACATGCCTACATACTGCCCAGCAGCTTGTGTAAACACATAAACCATGCGCTGAGCAGGGGTGAAACCGTGTGCTCAGCAGCCACTTGCCAGTATCGCCAGAGCAACCATAATTTGCTCATCTTCGCCCACTTGCGTGTTGGGCGCGCCTGTCTGCCCCGTTTCCACAGTCTCCCAGGCGACCACCACCGTAACCGCAGCTGCTCAGCATCCGTCACCCCGGTGGCAGCACCAGCGGCAGGAGCAGTGCAGGAGAAGAGTGGTTGTCAGTGCTCAGCAGCAGCGGCAGTGGTGCAGGCGCGCAGGAGCAGCAGCGGGAGCTGTGCGGAGGCATGGTATGCCTGGGCCGCATGTTGTTACTTGTGGCACGCCTCAATGCAAGAATTTCTGTGCCGGTACCAGATACCAGATACTAGGTTGTAGAAGTAGATTGATGTGGAAACATAGACGTCATGCACACACACACACACGTGGAGTACCTGGGCTCAGTCACCTTTTTGGTTTCTTTCACACACGTGCACCATGTGTGTGTGTGAGAGGTACAACACAGTGCCAATTACTTTCAGTGGAACTTGATTACAGCACCAGCGCACCATCAACCAAGAGCGTGCACACCATTGGCTTTAGCTGTTTCACACTGCGCACTTCGAAGTATTTCGGCATTTATCCATATAAATTTCATAAATGCATACCACTATACTACCGTGGTAGTATTTTTTGCACTTCAGCTTGTTCGCTGGCAACATGTCTGATCATCATTTTTTGGCCACTCGCGCACCATGCAGAGGGCTTTCCGCGCCCTAAGCAGAGTTTAATAAAGTAGTTCTAATAAGTGGCTCACACATGTTTTAGTGCCGGCCGCGCTTGCCTGTGAATAAGCTGACGATGGCCATGGACGCGGTGGTGCGCCACACCAGCCGCTGGTACACGGCGCTGCTCCTGCAGCAGCCAAGCACCCAGCACGGGCAAAACACCATGTTAAGCGTGCGGCAGGCGTGCACCAGAGGACCTGCACAGCTGCCGGCAGCATCACGCTAGCTGTGTGGTGTGTGGCTCCCCTCACGCAGCTGAAGCGGCACTTCAGCGGGGATGCGTACCGCATGCACATGCAACTCGAAATGCACCCATGTGTGCATGCGATGCTTCGCGGTCAGCACAGTTTTGGGTGCAGCAGCAACGCTAGTGCCCCTTTTTCCCCAGCTGTCGTCCTTGCAGCCACCGTAAACAAGCCGCCACTGATGCCAGAAGCGGTGACGGACCGTCAAAAAGGGGGCGCCATGCGCAGTGCACACCTCTCCACAGCATGCGACGCACAATGCTATGCAGGCACGGTGCGCTTGCGAATTGGTGTAGAATAGTGCCACGCCCCGCGAACCCCCCACTGCAGCAAAACCTGCACCAAAACCGAACCTGGAATCTCATATCGTTTGTACAGAAGCATGTGGTCTGTGACAGGCCTCCGCCCCCCACGCTTAACCGCATCCCGCACTGAACCAAAGCGCCCTAGCCTACCACTCACGTGCTGTAGCCCACCGTCACACACAAGTGCTTTGTGCCGGCGGCGAACAGCGCCGTAGCCTACCAGTACTGTAAGTACTACTGTAGTACGTGTGTAGTACGTGTACTTCATTAGCTCAGGCCCCCTATGTGCCATGTGCTGGCGTTTCCATACTCACACAGTGCACTGCTTATGGAGCGCCAGGCGCAGCAGCGCTTGAATATACAACCACGCAGCGTAGCAGGCGCTCGTCTTGCAACCAGGTTCACTCACATGCTGCAGCCCGCCGTCACCGACAGGCGCTTCGAGCCGGCGGTGAATAACGTGCTAGCCTACCACTCACGTGCTGCAGCCCGCCGTCACAGACAGGCGCTTTGATACATACTACTGAAGTACGTAAAACGAAAAAAAAAAGTAAAAAAAAACGAAAATCATACGCTGTGACCCGTCAGTTATCCCTAGCATACCAGCCATGTGGTCTGTGACAAGCCTCTGGCCCCCTCAACCGCATTATTCTCATTCGCATTATTGTAGTGTACATGTTTACTGCTTTACTCCTACGAGGATTGACGTTGTGTGTTAAAAACGGCCGCACTGAATCAAGCGCCCTAGCGTTCCACTCACGTGCTGCAGCCCGCCGTCACCGACAGGCGCGTGGAGCCGGCGGCAAACCCCCCTGCGCAGGGCGCGCGGTGATCGGTCGGCGGCGACATGCCCCTCTGGCCCACCCTCAGGTCCCGCATGTGCCGCAGCAGCGGCGTGACAAACATGTAGCTGCAGAAGACGTACACCACCAGGT
>JAULBY010051315.1:0-11754 GCA_032358315.1 Ophiocytium majus
CAGATAGTAGCCCAAGGGAGGCGCAAACGCCTGTGCTGCAAGTAGCCAGACTGGTGCTGCTGGCATCGCTGCGGCTGTCGCGTATTCCAAGTAGTAAGCATGCGTATGATACTTTCACAAGCGGTTTTGCTTGAGTATTGGGTGCTCCGCAGGAGTCAACTGCCGGTGCTGCTGCAAGGCTTGGCACAGGTCACATGGCAGCCGGTGGGTGACAACCCACCCCCATCTCCAACCATTGTGAGGATGCAACCAGGCACAATGCAGCGCGCCTGCATAGTAGTGGTGAGTGTAGCGGCCTGGCTGCCAATGGTGCATGTCCCAGCACGACATGGCAGCCTACTGAGATTCTGTGAGGGGCACCTGTGCAGACGCGCGTGCATAGTAGCAAATGACCACACAGCGAGAGTAGCAGCCAGTCTTCGTGTGTGTTCTGCAGTCAGCAAAACCACTGCATTTACACACGCAACCATGCGCACCCATGGGCATGAGGTACGCAACGTGAGCACTGCAAGTACATACCCACTGTATATGCAGCGGCAGCATTCAATGTTCAACTTGGCCCACCTTCACGTCGCCCTCAGTGATCCACATCTTGCGCGGGGCGCGATGCAGCTGGTCGGTAGTGGCCCTGCCATCCACACGCAGCCCATTGATGCCTGCCACTGCGTGGTTGAACTTGTCCATGAGGTCAAACCCACAAACTGTCCTGCCATCCGTCAGGTGCGACTGTTCGCGGCAGCACGTTGGCAGATGCACCGGATGCCAGCTGTGAGGCAAGTACTCTCATTAAACTCCGCTTAGGGCGCGGAAAGCCCTTTGCACACGGTGCGTGTGACCAGGAAATCAGACAGGTAGCGAAAAACAAACTGGGAAAGTTCAGCAAGTACCTTCGATGCGATGTAGTGAAAACAGCCTGTAGTTGCTGAGGCAGTGAGGAGCAAGCACCATAGCAGTTGGCCACCAGCAGACATTTCAGACATTCCGAGATCCCATACATTGGACAAAGGTGCACAGCCATCCATCAAGCTAAAACTGCAGCTGCTACCGGCGCAGCACGACGGAAGGAACTGGCATACGTGGTGACTGGGCTCACTTAGATGCTGTTTACGACTCGTAGGGTTGCTAAAAAACGGAAATGTGGCGATGATGTACGGTGTGTATCCGTATAACGTAAAAATCGTCTTATATACGTATACATAGGCGTATATCCGCAAATCCGGTTGTATATATAACGGCATTACAGACCCACAAACATGCTGGTGACCAGTCTAGTGGCTCTGCACCAAAAACTGTCAGTTGCGCATGCGCAAATGCATACATGGTCATACGTTTACACATCATTTTTTGAGTATTCGTTTACTCATGCACGCCAACACGGCCTGAACACTTCATAAGCCCACTTAGCATGTTCTTCCCCAGGCGAAAAAGGATCACATGGGGCACCATTCCACGGAACATTGTGGCACGCCTGCCTTGCACAGGCGTCAGCAGGTGCTTCCGCACCTTTAAGCTCGTGTGAGAGGTAACTGGCAAGCGCTGCCGCCAGGAACGTATACGATGGCATATACGGGCCTCAGGTATACGCCGTCATACACGTATATGGTATCATGTACGCCGTAATATACGTATACGGACTTTCGCATCCCTATTCACGAGCATTCCCCAATGCCGACAGCCAAGCGGCACAGCCGGACGGCCCATTGCCCCCATTGTTGTGCTTGGGCAAAAGAGCGCTGTGCCACTTGGCTGTCGACATTGGTTAATGCCCCCGAACATGATCTAAGTGAGCCCAGTCACCACACATGCCACTGGTTCTGACCAAGTGGATAGATCACCACACAGGCTTCGGCCTGGCTTTCTGCCCCAGCCACGGGAGTACCTAGGCTCAGTCACCTTTTTGGTTTCTTTCACAATGTATCGCCCAAAAACTGTTTATAGATGAAATACGGTAAGCGCCGTATCCGCGTATGCGTTATGCCGCGTATGACGGGAAATTCATATGCTGTGACACATGATTTTCGTTGTGTCATCGACTGCCACAGCAGTCAGTTCCCATCGCGTAGTTCAGCATGGTGGAGGAAGACACTAGCTCGTGTTGCTGAAAGTCATGCCTGCATGCGCGTTGCAAAAAGAACTCTTGTTCGCGTTCCTTTCAAAGGAAAGCCTTTAACCCAGGTTTGTACAGTAGCGCACGAGCATGTAGCTGAGACTTGGGCTTCATACTTTGTTCATAATGCCTTTATAAACTTTTGTCTACAGATGAATTAGTTTTTTTTTTTAATAGATACATGTATACATATATTATATTTGTATGCATGGTGCTCAGCGCCAGCATCCACTCGTGGTGCTCAGCGCCAGCATCCCCTGTATGGCGTGCATAGCATGCATGCTGCGAAAATCAAGCACTGTTGTCGTCCTGTCAACACTCAACACACGCGATCTGCTGCTCGCCTGATTTGCTGGCAGATTTTGTGCAGCTCCTTCTCAGCCATGGGGGCATAGCCCTCGTACTCCAGCCGCACCACCCGCTTGCCATCGTGCATGTCCCGCGTCACCCCCAGGAAGGTTGATATCGCACCGCACTGGCTGCCCGCCACCGCCGCCACCAAGGCATTCAAGTCCAGAGGTGACTCTGTCACCAACACCAAGTCACCCGTGCTGCTACAACTGCTGGTGTTGGTGGGAGGGGGTGGGGGGGCGGCAGCAGCCATGGCCGCTGCGGCTCCTGACGCTGGTGCTGGTGCTGGTGCTGGTGCCGGTGATGCAGCAAGTGCGCACCTGCACAGCAAATCCCTCAGCTGATCAGCAGTGTGTGGGGGGGCGGAGAGCCTGCCGGGTGTTGTGGATCTGGTTGAGTATCATGGCCAGCAGCAACATTCACGCGTCTTGACTCCTGATGCCTGGAGGAGGTGGCGGGTGGGCGTGGCTAGCGCTGCTGCTGCACCTGGGAGCGGCAGCGGCGATGGCATCTGCATCCGCTGGCGCCGCCAAGCGGTCTGTGGCGGTCATTGGCGCCGGAGCAGGTACCAGCAGAATCCAAAAAAATGTTGCTGTTCGCTGTGTTCAACTTGCTTGCCTTAGCCTTCGCTGGTGCTGTGGAGGCGCTAGGGCACCTGCAGCAAGAGAGAAGCAGCAGCAGCCGCAACAGCGTCGCTGTTGTGGTGGTGACGGGGTCACTCTGGTCACCTTGCGCCAACAGCAGCGGTACAGCTGCCAGCTGGTTGTGGTGGGTGCTGCAAATCAATGCCGCAACCCCTGTTTGCCACAGGCACAAACATGCTGCGCTCGCACCAGCAGCAGCAGCTACTTACGACACGCAATAAACAGCCGCCAACCTGCTGTTGCTGCTGCTGCGTTGCTGCTGCTGCTGCTGCTGCTGCTGCTGCTGCTGCTGCTGTTGCCACCACCTCCTATCGCTGCTACCACCTGCTGTGCTGCTGCTGCTGCTGCTGCTGCTACTCCTGTGCTGCTGCCGCTGCACCACCTCCTGCTGCTGGCGCCTGCCACCACCGCCGCTGCTGCTGCTGCTCCTGCCGCTGCTGCTGCTGCTCCTGCCGCTGCTGCTGCTGCTGCTGCTGCTACCGCCACCGCTGCTGCTACTGCCGTTACCATCACCTCCTACTGCCGCCACCACCTGCCACCACCTGCCACCGCCGCTGCTCCTGCGCTGCCGCCGCTGCCCCCTGCTACCCCTCCCCCCCCCCCCCCCCCTCCCCCCCCCCCCCCCCCACAGCGGGGCTGGTAACCGCAAGGCGCCTTCGCGATGCAGGGCTCGCCGTCACCATCCTAGAGCGCAGCTCAGATGTGGGCGGCGTATGGCGGCACGGCGCCGCCGACCTCCCCACACCCATGTACCGGCACCTCGTCACCAACCTCCCAAAGCACATTATGGCCTACTTGGACGCGCCCTTCCCTGCTAAGACCCGGTCTTATCTCACCCACGGCGAGGTTCTGTCGTACCTGCGTGCGTATGCGGATGCCCACGGGCTGCGCGGTCTCATCAGGGTGAATGCGCGGGTGACGCGGGTCGCACCGGCGGGTGCTGCTGAGCAGAGAGGGGCTGCTGAGCACAGGGTTGCTGCTGAGCACACAGGGGCTGCTGAGCAGAGTGCTGCTGCTGAGCAGAGTGCTGCTGCTGAGCACAGCGGTTCTGCTGAGCACCGTGCTGCTGCTGAGCACAGTGGCTCTGCTGAGCACAAAGGGTCTGCTGAGCACAGTGCTGCTGCTGAGCAGGATGGGGAGGGGGTGCTCAGCAAAGGTGGGTGGGACGTGCAGTGGGAGTGCAGCAGTGTGAGCGCCACTACCATCAACAGTGGCGGTGGTGGCGGCGGCGGCGGCGGTGGCGATGGCGGCGGCGGTGGCAGCGGGACGTTTGACTTTGTGGCGGTGTGCAACGGGCACTACGACGTGCCCTCGCTGCAGTCCGTCGTGCTTAGCAGCAGCAGCGGTGGTGCTGGTGGTTTGCTCAGCAGCAGCGGGGGGGTGCTCAGCAGCAGCAGTGCGTTCGGCGGGCGCGTGATGCACGCCAAGGACTATGATGTGCCGCAGGAATTTGTGGGGCTGCGTGTGCTGTGCGTGGGGGCGCGCGCGAGCGGCACGGACATTGCCCGTGAGGTGAGAACATGCGTATCACACTTAATGATGTATGCACACCGGTATGTACTTCAAGTGTAAAAGTATGTTAAAGGTGTGGATGTGCTTTTGATGTGCTTTTGCTTACTTATAAATGCTACTGTAGTAATACACATACCATTAGTCCAATAAGTATTTTTGCTGTTGTAGTAGCTATACAGAAAAGTTTTGCATATGAATTTTCTAGTGACTAACGTAAATATATGTTATAGCCAACTTCAAGTTCCACCCGCCCATAACTTCAAATCATCGAACTTCACCTTCTGAGCCGACTTACACCCGATCTCACCCGAGCTTCCCGGTTTTCGCGGGTTCGAAAACCCCGCAAACCGGCATTTTTTGAACTTCTGGCGGGAGGGCAACAAATGCACTCACAACACCGCACCGCGACGGTGGCGACCACACCCGACACACACACGATGGCGGCGTGCGCGTTGGGGAGTGGTGACATAGTGAGGGCTTATGCCAGCACCGAAAGTGGCCAAGCGTCAACCGGCGTGTGCCGGCAGCAGCCTGGCGCTGTAGCCGGGGCGTGCTGCTGGAGGCCTCCAGCAGGGCAGCAGCATGGCACATACCCGCACATGGCGCACAGGGTATGGGCGCACGGGCGAGCGTTATCAGGGGCTTGCTGCTACCTGGTGGGCTGTACCTGTGGCGGGCGAGTCGCAGATACGCCTCCGCGGCTGTATTATCCGCCGGCCTCTGACGGCTTGTTAGGCGTACCCCCATAGCGAGCGGTCACCGCAAGGCAGCGGTGGCAAAGGCGGGGGCTGCAGGCCGTGCCCGGGCACTGCAGCAACCGTGAGGCAAGCTAGAGCTCGCCTACCAGTAGGGCAACACTGTCCTACGCCGGTGAGCTCACCCCGTTCTTGTGTGCGCTCATATGCCCTCTCCTGTGAGGTGCCTCGGTAGTGCAGTGCCGGCACTGATGCTGCTCAGCGCGCTGGGGGGGGCCTCCAGGCGCAGGTTTGGAAGTGTGCACACAAATTACTGTACCTCGGGCCCATCGGGGAGTTGAAAGCTGGGATTTTGACACAGCACAGTTCCAGAGTTGGTGCACGTCATAATTTGGCCCCAACCGAAACGGACATGTTTTCGCCATGTGCTGAACTGCTCAACTAAACAGCAAAAATACTATTGGACTAATGGTATAAATACTGTAAGCATACATGTGGCACACAGGCGCACACAGCACCCACAGCAGTATTTCTACCTGTACCATACGCGCACCACAAGGAAGTACAGAAGTAGAAGTGAAGTGTAAACAACCATGCATGTAATCACACCTAGTTTTTACAAAGTATATTGTACTTCAAGTACTACTTCAACAAGTACGACTTGAGGGATAGCCTGCTGGCGCTCGTTAGCCCTTTTTGTGTTCGTACAACTACACTGCCATGCATTTGCCATGGCCACTAGTGGGCGTGCCGGCATACATGACATGAGCTCTTGCACGCCCTCAAGTGCAAACAAATAAAACTACAAAGCATGTAGCACACACGGTCTCACCTCGCAGGCAGTGTTTGCATGCTACCTGTACTGCAATGCTGTAGTGTTTGCACACTACTTTGAAGTATAGGTAAGTAAAACTGAACACACACATATGTATTTAAACATTACATGCCTACACATTCTTCGGAAGTATGCATGAGTATACACATGTATGTGGCACACACGGTCTCACCTCGCGGGCAATGTCCGTGCCACTCGCGCGCGCCCCCACGCACAGCACGAAGAACGGTATGATACCTGTGCTTCCATGCTGTAATGTATGTGTACTATATAAAAGTAAGTAAAAGCATGCGCATCCACACCTTTAACATACGTCTACGCCTGAAGAACATACCGGTGTGCAAACATAACCATGTGTAGTACGCATGCTCTCACCTCGCAGGCAATGTCCGTGCCGCTCGCGCGTGCCCCCACGCACAGTACGCGCAGCAGTATTATATTTGTGCTTGTGTAATGTACCGGTAATATTTAAGTGGTGCTTGCGCTCCACTTTCGTCGACGGTGACCATGAGGAACGCCTAGTACACTCCATCCTACACAGTTCCCGCTACCACTGATGCCGCGAGATGTCTTGCACACGACGGCTTGGGCCTCTCTTCAAGCAGTCTCCTAGACTTGAAGTAGTGACAACTGTAACGTTGTGCCAGTTCCTGCTTCTACTGACGCCGTGTGATGCCTTGCACATGATGACTTTGGGCCTCTCTTTCAAAAGAAACGCGCAACACCATCCTGTGCAGAGCTTCACCCGGCACCAGTAGCAGCGGGATTGTCACAACGGTACAGTTGTTAGTACTTCAAGTCTAGGAGATTGTTTCAAGACAGGCCCTATGCCGTCGTGTGCAAGGCATCACGAGGCAACAGCAGTAGCGGGCACTGTCACAATGGCACAGTTGTCACTACTTCAAGTGCAGGATACTGTTTGAAGAGGGGCTAAAAGCCGTCGTGTGCGGAGCATCACACGGCATCAGTAGTAGCTGGAACTATCACAACTACTGTAGGGTTGCCGGGATCGTAATCATAGGGCATTAAGGTCGGCGCCGATTCCATGATACCCGATGCAGATGCCTACAGCAGCCTATGATACCTTAACGTTTGTGATGGCCCTACTGTGCTCAGCACAAAACATCATGGAATATGTTGCAAGTCTTACCAGGTTACGGCGAAATTACGGTACAAACAATGCAGTGATTTGTAATATTTACTATTCCGGCAACCCTAGTCACAATGGTGCAGCTGTTACTACTGCAACATTGGAAGACTGTTTGTAAAGAGAGGCCCAAAGCCGTCGTGCCCAGCATCACGCGGCATCAATGGAAGTGGGAACTGTCAGGATGGTGCAGTTGTCACTACTTCGAGTCTAGGAGGCTGTTTGAAGAGAGGCCCAAAGCGATCGTGTGCAAAGCATCACGCGGCATCCATAGCAGTGGGAACTGTCCGGATAATACAATTGTCACTACTTCTAGTCTAGGAGATGGTTTGAAGAGAGGCTCAAAGCTGTCGTGTGCACGGCATCACGCGGCGTCAGTAGTAGGGGGAACTGTCACAATGGTACGGTTGTCACTACTTGAAGTGAAAAGAGAGGTCGCGCGCAAGGCATCACGCGGCATCAGTAGTAGCGGGAACTGTCACAATGGTACAGCTGGTACAACCTCAAGTCTAGGAGACTGCTTAAAGAAAGGCCCAAAGCCGTCTGCCAAGCATCACGCGGCATCAATAGTAGCGGCAACTGTCAGGATGGCACAGTTGTCACTACTTCAAGTCTAGGAAATTTCCAAAAAAATCAAGAAAAAATAAACAAAAACATTGTCACGCGTGCCATGTCATCCACTCTCTCCGCGGACACAGTTTGTCTGGGTCCTGTGTAGGGTGAAGCGTGCCAGACATTCAAGTAACTGTTACTTCGGAAGTACATGCTGTGGTATGTTCACAGGCATGCATGCCCCCGCCCTTCCCCGCGTTGTGGCCAAGGCGGTGCACGTGTACCGTAGCACAGATGTATTGTTCACAGACAGCACCCAGCTTGCGTGCGCGTGCAGCACCGTCCCTGCCGTTCCACAGCAAGTGACGGGTGCTGCCTGCGCGGTGTGTCACGTGCGCAAAAACTGCTCAGCCTTCGGCGTGATGTCCTGATTACAAGATTGTCCCTGTGGGAGGGCTCGGGATCATCCCTACGGGAGGGCTGGTAATACCAAGTACTGCTAGTAGTACTAGTTATAAACACATGTATGCATGCCTCCTCCCTCACCATGTTGCAGGCTTCTGAGGTGGCCAAGGAAGTTCATGTCTCGGACCGTTCACGCCAGGGACCCAGCAGCACTCGCGGCGGCGCTCGCCGCAACATTGCTCAGCACTCCGGCATCACCGCATTTCCAGGGGGCAAGGTGCGACAATTCGCTGCATGGATGTGTGATTAGATATTTGTATTTTTAGGCAATAGAAGTAACATACGTATTTCGAAGGACAGTATGCTCGCGCCGCAACATTGCACCGCACTCTGGCATCAGCGCCCTTCCGGGGGGCAAGGTGCGACAATTCGCTGGGCAGAGCTGTGTAATCAAAATACTTCGAAATGGGTACGAGACATCATCGGTGTAATGAACCCCACATCATCCTAGTTTTGTGGATGACTGCAATCCCAATTTGATTTGGTGCGCCGTCCTGGCCGTTGCAACTGCACATGCCTTGCACCAATCCGGTTTTATATACTTAGAAGTATATACTTCAAGTATATAGTTGCGACGTGCACATGCACACACCACCATGCTTGCGCAGATATAATTCTTGTTGCCTCACCGGGGCATTTTCATCATGTGTGTTTATGTACAACAGTATCTGTGTGTGTCGAGCGGCGAGCTTGTGTGTGGGCGCCTCCGCTCACGCCAGTTGTCTCGAATTTCTGCTGCTGAAGTACTTCAGAAGTACTACAGTAGTATATACTTCTCGTAGTGTACCACTACATGTGTATACTACGACTAGTAGAACACTACGAAGTTGTATGATTTGTGCCCGGATGCCACCATCCTCCGCTACGTATGACCTACACTCAAACATATGTACACACGTAACTCGAATGATATACAGTGCACTCGCGGTTTACTGCGGGGCAGTGTAACCCCCTAGCACCCTGCACTAAAGCAAGGCCCGCACTAAATCAAGTGGGGCATTGTGTATCGTTTATACAGTCAGTCATGTGGTCTGTGACAGGCCTCCGGATCCCGCACTGAACCGCATACCGCACTAGAGCAAAGCGCACTCAATCGCGAGTGCACTGTACATATTAATAATGCCACTGTGCTCTGCTTGTGCTATATGCAACTGCCTCCACTCAGAGGGTGGAGTTTTCGGATGGCAGCAGCGCAGAGGTGGACGTGGTGGTGCTGTGCACAGGCTACGAATATGACTTCCCTTTCTTGGAAGAGGTGAGTTACGTGTGCAGTTGAAGTTACCGAACTTCAACAATTGAAATTACTGATCTTCAACAATTGAAGTTAATGAACTTCAACAATTCAAGTTACTTAACTTCAACAATTGAACTTACTGAGCTTCAAGTGAGTTTTAAAAAGGCAGCAGTGCAGAGGTGGGCGTGGTGTGGTGCTGTGCATGGGCTACGAGTATGACTTCCCTTTCTTGGAAGAAGTGAGTTACGTCTGCAGTAGTTGCAGTGACTGAACTTCAACTGACTTGAAGTTTCTGGGCTTTAACAGTTGAACTTACTGAGCTACAACTGAGTCAAAACACAACAGCAGCGCAGGGGTGGACGTGGTGGTGCTCTGCACGGGCTACAAATCTGACTTGCCTTTCGTGGAAGAGGTGAGTTGCGTCTGTAGTTGAAGTGACTGAACTTCCTTCAACAATTGAAGTTACTGAACTTTAACAGTTGAACTTACTGAACTTTTTTTGGAAATCGTGAGTCACGTCTGCACTTGACCTTACTTCAGTTGGAATTACCATGACTTCACCTGAGTTCAAAAAAAGCAGCAGCGCAGAGGCCGCCATCGTGGTGCTCTGCACAGGCTATGAGCATGACATTTTAAAGGAGGAGGCGAGTTGCGTCTGCACTTGAAGTTACTGAACTTCACCTGAGTTCAAACTGAGTGCCGCGCTGCCACCAACCACCACCACCCCTCTCCGAGGACGCCTCTAAAGGGCACGCTGCCACCGCGGCCGCCGTCGCCCTGCTGCTGCTACGGGTGCACCGCTGCTGCTGATGCTGCTGAGCACTGCTACCGCCGCCACTGCTGCTAAGCACCACTTCCACCGCTGCCGCCGCTGCTGCTGCTGAGCACCACTGCCACCACCGCTGCCGCCCTGCTGCTGCTGCTGAGCACCGCTGCTGCTGCTGCTGCTGAGCACTGCTACCGCCGCCGCAACTGCCGCTGCTTAACGCCGCTGCCACCATGGCCGCCGCCCTGCTGCTGCTGAGCACCGCTGCCGCCACCACCACCGCCACCGCCCGCCCGTCGAAGCAGGTGAAGGACGCACTTCCGCTGGCCTGGGATGAGAGGAGCGTACGGCCTCTGTACCAGCACCTGTTCCATGCGCGCCGCCCCTCCCTGTGCTTTGTGGGTCTGCCCCATAGCGTGGTCCCCTTCCATCTTTTCGAGCTGCAGGCGGCACTCCTGGCGCGGGTCTTCTGCGGAGAAGTGACTCTTCCCATTGAGTCAGGTGATTCTTGCCACATGCTTTGTATTGACATGCTTTGTAAATATAAAATGTATACACTCTCTTGCACATACATGAGTAGTACTACTAGTAGTATACCTTGTTGTTGGTCTGCCACACGGCGTTGTGCCTTTTCATATTTTCGAGCTGCAGGCGGCAGAGCTGGCCCGGGCCTTTTGCGGGGAGGTGGCTCTCCCTACGGAGGAAGGTGATTTTGTTGCGCCAGACATGTCCAGGTAGTGAGCGCAACTATAGCTACTTCAAAAAAGTAGCGTCATTTGTTTGTACCTGCGATTACTTGGGAAGTATAAATACTTCGTTGAAGTACTCCTGGGACGATTTGCATGAACATGTGCATACCAAGAAGTGTACACTAGTAGTAGTTGGCAAGTTGACATATACTTGGAAAGCACACTTAAGTACATAAAAGTGCTGTATGTGTGCCCCATAGCGTGGTACCCTTGCACCTGTTTGAGCTGCAGGCAGCGCTGCTGGCGCGGGCGTTCTGCGGAGAAGTGACTCTTCCTACGGAGGAAGGTGAATCTCAACGCCTAGTCCTGACATACCACCAGTGAGCGTGCTGGCATGCATGTGTCATGGGCTCTTGCACGCCCCCAAGTGCAAATAAATACAACCACGTACGGTATTACGAAGTAGTTTGTGTATGACTACGCACGTGTATGTACTTGTAGTATAATATATACTAGTACAGTGTAGTTCTGACGAATATCAATATCTGTTGATGTACTTCAAAGCGTGCATACACACTTGTATTATACAGTAGCAGTAGCTCCAACCCTTGGAGCAGCAGGCGGTGCTGCTGGCGCGGGTGGGGAGGTGGCTAGGTGGTTCTCGCTCTACACATGCGCACAAGTGAGCCCTGTTGGTAGTTGTACTCTGAATCATCCCTAGCCCTCAAGGACACTGACCGGCGCGTGTAGGTGTGGG